>JAJMAH010000020.1:0-215973 GCA_030564925.1 Geotrichum aggregatum
AAAAAAAAAAAAAAAAAAAACATAGAAAAACACGAGTAAACGAGGAAAATAAAATAAAATAAAATAAAATAAAATAAAAACGAGATCGAAAGCAAGAAAAATATTGAACAAGCGGAACAACTTACTTGCATGTTAATAAGGCTGTAATGCCAAGCGGCCAAGCAAAGTGTCTGCCTCTGTTTGCTTCAACTTATCAGGCTACCTGAATAGCTTGGGCTAAGCTTGCCCAAGCTTTGAACGATGAGTAATGGCCAGTGTTTGCCGAGTTTTCCGTATGAATCATTGAGTCGTGCGTGTCTTGATTTGAAATACACGGGTAGCTGATCAGTGACTAGAAGGCTGGGTGACGACGGAGAGGCAGAACTTGAGACGTAGAGCTGTTGACCGTCCACAATGTAGAAGACTCAAGAGATTGGAGGTCTTGAAGCACGGTATAGACAAGTATAAAAAAATCAAAAAAGGAATCAAAAAACATTTAAATATGTCTTGAGTTAATCCTTTTACCCCGGACTTCACGATCTAGATTAAGGTCCTCGAGGGCTTCGTGATCATGGTTCAAAGTCTCGAGAGTTGAGTTTACGTTTTACGGGGTAGACGATTCTATTCCATTCCGGTGACACTTGGCTCCACTAACAAATTTACGGGGTAATGCCACTTCCATGTTTCTTTCCAACATAAGATAACCCGTAACTTTTAGAAATTTTATAAAATCCGGATCTCTTTCTTTTTTTTCTTTTTTTTTTTTTTTCCATAAACTCCTGTAATTCTCTCTCAACAAATAAAACAAATTCAAACCGAGCACATCACGCACACGCCACGTCCACTACGTACGCTACATACATACTCTACGTTGGTGCTCACCAAATAGTCAGTGTCACGCAAAGTGACCATTGGCCCTAAAAGAAAATTCCAAGCCGGAGTTGCGTGCCGGCCTAGTCCCCATATTTCAGTTTTTTTATATTTCAGTTTTGGTCTTTTTTTGATGATTCTTGTTGTAGCCGTGGCGTGTATTATTTCTCCACAGTTTGCATTTCGGATTTTGCTTTTGGTTGGTGTCGGGCGCTATACTTGATCCGTTGATATACGTAGACGGCGAACGAGTCTAGTTGTCTAGTTTACAAATATTGGGTAGTATTAGTATGAGTATTAGTATAGTATTAGTAGTAGGAATAGCACCCATTAATCAGACACCATTATCAAATCTCTGTATCTCTGTATCTCTGTCTTTTTTTTTTTTCTTCTTTTGAAAGATATCAATTAACTGATGAAGATGATGAGGAAGAAGAAGGAGATGTCGATGATCAATTTTCAAGGATTGGTTGTAGAAAGCATTCAGGTGAGATGCTCAAGTGGTCAGATCATACGCTCAAACTCAGCTGTTTCTCTGTTTCTCTGTTTCTCTGTCATGAATTGAATCTAGACTTATTTATTTGCTCCCTTCCTTCCGTCGCCGCCTTCCTTCCCCCACGCCAGCTAGCCATTGCTCACTGCCCAGCATGGCAGAGTCCAGTTGGGTAAACCCCAATTTACTTCTTTCAACCGGCGATTTACGACGCACACGGACGTATAGGGGCATGGCATGGGGACGTAACATGGGGGGGGTCGGTAGGCGACTTGCAGTTGGTCGATATCGATATCAGTGATTGCGACTCGGGTATGCCCAATCGATGGGTGTTGTTTTTTACTTGATTCATTCAAGGTAGGCGGCTTCCCAGATGGGCATGCATTACAAACGCGCTACGGCAGACTAGACTAGAGGATCATGGTTCGATTTGTAAAATCATGGTCTCAAGTCGAAGCAGCTATACTGTATCCAAAGTAATAGATGTTCGGATACCGGCAGCTCAAGCCAAGCGAGTATTGAGAATATTGAAATTACTGAGAATATTGAGACTGGCGAGAGAAAGACGCAAAGCGGTACCGAAAGAGATATAAACCATGGTAATATGAACTGCTGGCAAACCTGGAGCTTTGTGCACATGATGTATCAACGTGATCAAGCCATCAGCTTTCATGTGGACTGCTCACACTGTTTATCTTTAATTAGTCTAGCGTACTCTGACGTCGTCAACAGCATTTTGATGACTTGCTGCTTTGAATACATGGACATCATCGGTATTCATGTCGTATGAAGTAGTAGTAGTAGTAGTAGTAGTAGTAGTAGTAGTAGTAGTAGTAGTAGTAGTAGTAGTAGCAATAGCAGTAGTTTGGCTGTATTGGACTCGAGATTTAGCGATTACTTTTTGCGTTTCACTTTAAGGCCTTTGAACTTGTTTGCCTGTGTGTGTATGTGAAAGTGTACGTCTATTATATGTGTGTTCTTTACTTTTTTATTTTATTTTATTTTATTTTATTTTATTTTATTTTATTCTATTTTTTTTAATTGCAATTTCAGCGGTACTCTTTAAATGTAAAAAAACATGGATAAATTCAAGTGTGCTTATTATGTATCGATTCCCTTTTTTTTATGTTGTTTCTCTTCTATTTGTACCAAAGTCTTCCCCTCCTCTCTTTTCCCCTCCCCCGCTCCATGTCTAGGGCCAGTACCCAATTGCCTATGACCTTAACAACGTCAACCTGGTCCGGTCCGGTCTGGCCTAGCCCAGCCTAGCTTAGCATATGGGACATCTCATATAATGAGGCAAATGTAGAAATCGTGCAAGAATTGAGCCCAGTGGTTTCTTGGAGTCAACGAAGTAGAGACCGATATTTCGGAGAACCCTGCCATCTTTCTCTCTCAAATGTTTGCTTTCTCAAATCTTGCTATTTAGAACTTGGCCTCGCCATGCCTTTATCATTACTACCATGGTCCATACCATCCTTGGACGTTATCTTCGCCTTGAAAAAGAAAACGTTTACTTACTCCCCCCCCCCCCCTTCTCGTCCTTTTAATTAACACTTTACTTCAACTCAAATTGTCCTGGTCATGACTTCTCGGCTTCTACGCATACAAACTTTATATATTTGACTCTCTCAGCCTCATGATTCGACTTTTCACCTGCCCAACTTAAACACTATACGCCCACTTACTCCTCTAAACTACATCAACATCAACATCGAAAGCAAAAGCAAAAGCAAAAGCACAAAACAAGCATTAATTTTATTGGACTCGACTAAAAACAAAGCAGCAAAACTAAACAAACAAAAAAAAGGAAAGGACAATTGGAAAAAAAACCATCCTTACTACAACAAGGTTCTCTCCGCTTTTTCGTTGACCACGGAAAGCTGGGCACTCAAGGCTAGTGGCCTGGAAGGGCTCGGCGTAGAAGCCACCTGCCCGCTCAACAGACCCACCTCCTCTCCCGCACTCTCAGAGTTCGTATGCTTTTTACTCTGGATAGCGTGCTTCATAAACTCAAAAAACCGCTCTCCATACTCGGTCGCGGGAATTGCTGAAATCGTACTACGTGCGTGAGACATTGACTTCCAGAAAGTTTCCACCCGCTTGTAGAACGTGTACGGAGTCAAGCAATCAATCACGCCAAGATAGTAGATTTCATCCAGTGGCATATCGTTGGAATCAGTGGCATTAAATCCACCTTCGTCATTGTAAAACAACAGGTCGCGCTGTGGAGCTGTCGCTTGTGGCAGAGTAGCAGGATTCTTCACAACTGGGTTTGTCAACTGTCGGCGCAGTTCGCCAGGATGGATCGTGTATGAGCCGTCGGTCTTTGGAGGCTCGTAAACACGCACTGGTTGGGTGTGGACCTCTCCCTCTTTCTTGTCGTTGATTCCTACTAGTAGTGAGTAGTCCATGATGTTTAGTCGTTTAAGTAGTGCTACATCTTTGCGCAATTGTTCAATTAGTAGCTGAGCTTTCTTTGGACCCAGTTTTAAAGACTCTCCTTTGTTAACCCAGTCAATATCTTTATAGATGGGCTCGGGCATCTCGCCATCAGGCAGTACTTTTGGAGGCTTGTACATGCGGCCCAACGACGACCCCTTCAAATCGTATTTGCGATGAACGTCTTGATGAGGAAGAAAAAGATTGTTCATAACAACAAAATGAATCTTTCTACCAGAGTTTGGGAGCTTGACACGATGAAGTCCGTAAAACTGGGAAATTAAAGTGTTGGGGTTGTTCTTCACATGATTATAATAGTCCTTGAGAATCTTGCGCAACATCTTGTGCTCGGCATGGTGCACCGTCTTGATAATGAATCTAAAGTCGCGAGAATAATAAAAATAGGAACCGGATTTTCCTTGCGAAATTTGCTCTGAAAATTCGTAATTGGCGGTTAACGACATGAGATAATCGGCAGGATCTAGTTTGAATAGCTTGCGCAGATCCCGGAACACCCATGGCGAATAGTCCTTGAACTTGAATTCATACTTAGATGAGGGAACAAGCTCACATCCGTCTTCTGCAAAGGCCACTTTATGGCGCTGAGTAAAGTCCTGGTCAGTGAGGCTGCGCTCTACGTGCGCATTGCAACGAGACACAGACACTCGGATTCCAGTGAGCATGTAATATCCCATAGGAAACTGGGCATCACCTTCTTTTACCAACTTTCCAATTGACACCTTTCTCTTTTCGTTACTTTCATGCTTAATATGGCGTTGCTTCCTCACTCCTTCTGCGTAATAGTCTTGTCTTTCAGTGCTGGAAGAAATGGGTTGCGGTGGAAGACTGCGTCGACGTGTGATGGACATCGAGTTTTTGTGTTGAGAGGCGCCGCTAGCTTTAATCGTGTTGGACCGTTGAGAATTAGAGGCCTTGTGAGAGAAGGCCACAGTCGGGTTCGTATTAAGCTGAGGTGGTGGGGGAAGGGTAGGAATACCAGAAGATTCATGACTGGACTTGAACTTGTCACTTTCTTCCTGGGAATCGGCGATAATTCCTGCCGCAGGAGCGTCTACTGCGACTGCAGCCAGAGGTGCATGAGTGGAATGGGGTTCAAGTTCAGGCTCTGCTGGCGGTAATGGCGGAGCCATGTAGAGAGAAAAATTTCGAGGCTGTCCAGAAAGAGACGATGCAGACGACTTAGTGACTAGTTTGTGAGATGAAATAGAAGAGGTGGCAGAGGAAACGGAAAGACGGCGTTGTGAATGCTGAGTGTACTTGGAGGGACGACTTGATTTCGATGTCAATAACAAGTTAGAGGTCTCAACCACAGAGTTGTTAGAGTCCTGTGGGAACGGAAAGTCGTTTTTGACTGGAGAGAGAGTCGCATCGATAGGCACGTTTTCGTTTCCCAAGAGTAAAGTAGAGTTAGTTTGAGAAGAGCCAGCAGAGTCTTCTTGCGGAGTTGTTGATTCAGTCAAGCTGTTATGGGAGCGGGAAGTAACACGAGCCGTTGTTAAGGGAGTGTCTGTGCGGGATGGCACTGAAGGAGATTCGCCAGCCAGGTAACTACGTGAGAATTGCTTGGCGTTGCTAGGTGGAGGCTGTTCTAATGATATATCCGCGTTGTAAACCTTTGAGTAGGTGACATTTTGAACTGAGTCAAAAGAGGTAGCAGCAGAAGACATGGATTTTGTGGACGGGCTTCTGCTTGTACCGTTGCAGTGAGAGCCTTCGCACGACGTGTTGCGGGAGTGAGTATAGTGTCTTTTCTTTGGCGTAAATTCGTCCAAGTGATTCCTATTTTGGGCAGATAGGGAGGTTGGGGTGGGTGTTGTAGGTGCTGCTACATAATCGGATTCACTCGCAGAACCCGAGGTAAGGGAGGGACCACTGCGACTTTTCGAAATTGGGTCAGTTTCAGTTTTAGTGGAAGAAGCCGGTGAATGGCAGGTGCTGTACAATTGCAAGTGTGACGGTCGACGTGGCTCTGGAAAGGTTGGGATTGCTACTAGGGGGTGCGCTGGAAAAGCGAATTCAGTCATCAATGGTTAAAAAGGTGACGAGGTGAAAATGTTAAAGAAAAGCACCTCTGTGTTAATCTTCCTTGAAAATTGGTGAGAGAAGAAAACTGTCGAAAGATTGAAAGCTTGATTATGAGCGGAACGGCAACTATGGTAGGGGTGAGGGATGAGGGACAAGGTGGGCGTAGTCGCCTATGAAAGAGCCAAAGAAGACTCCAAAACGTGGCGGGAGGTGGTGGTGGTGGAGGAGGTAACGAAGAGATGGAGAGAAGGAACGTAAATAAAAGTTAAAAATGTCGAAAAAAACTAGAATAAAAAATAGAAAAAACTGAAAAATAGAGTGTGAGAACTACTGCACCGCACATGTCTTGTTGTACTACGTTGCATCACCACCGAACCACTGTTGTAGGGGGGGAGGAAATGTTTGTTGCAATAACTCGGAAATTGCATAAATGTTTCATCCGCCGTGAATTATAGTGCACGACGAGCAGAAGCTACGTTTGTTTAGCGATAATTTCAATTTATTCAAAAACGAAAGGTAATCTAACTCAGCATCTATATTGCGTACCATAGAGCACTTCACAGTGAGTCTCATAGGGATATCCACACCACGAAAAGACGTTCTAAGCAGAATCTTCTATGGCCATGTGTTGCCGCGACCTCACTTGGCCCGGTTTCCGAACCAGAAAAACAGCCGGCATGTGCATTCAATGAAGCAGGGTAACTAACCCTTAATTTGGCAAAACCAAGCCTAGGCTGGAAAAAAAGTTGGCTAGCGAGCTGTCAACTGCCACCATCATTTCAAGCCGGAGTTGTCAACATGGACTCAATTATTCGCCAATTAGCCAACGGTAAAGTCATTCTCGCCTCAAAGTCGCCGAGAAGAAAACAGATATTGGAGGAACAGCTCGGTTTCAAAGACGTTACAGTGATTCCTTCCCTGTTCAAAGAAGATCTGGACAAATCCAAAACAACCCCGTTTCAATATGCTATAGACACCGCTACCCATAAGGCCTTGGACATCTACCGCTCAGAAATCAACGCTGACAAGGAGCCCAGCATTGTAATTGCCGCTGACACAATTATCTTGTCTGGAGACTCAATTGTTGAAAAACCTAAAAGTCCTGTCCATCATTACGAAATGCTCAAAGGTCTAAGGGATTCGGAGTTCCCTCACAAAGTGTTCACTGCGGTCGTGTGCATTGTACCATTCATTATGCCAGTTCATCCTGGCTATGCCCTCCAGTCGTACATTGAAGAGACGCAGGTACACTTTGACCCAACGGTCAGCGATGAAGTTCTCCGATCTTACGTCGAGTCCGGCGAGGCGAATGATGCTGCCGGCGGCTACAAAATACAAGGCCGAGGCTCGGTTTTTATCAAGAGCATTGAAGGTGACTATTTTAACGTCGTGGGGCTTCCTGTTCATGGCACGCATCAATTGATAGAGAAGACCATCAAGTTGGCCAACAATGACGGAGACGATCAGGACTCGGGTGAGGAGTCTCCTTAGTACTCAAACTAGCGCTGCATTGTTATTTATTTGATATCATTTTGTGTTCTCATGCAATTGTCCAGTACTGTCTTGTTCTCGTAATTGTCTTTTCACAGAGAAAAATTCTTATCGCATGTACAGGCAGGTACGTAGAACGCGGTCTAAAAATGTAGAGCTTGGGTAGAACTCGTTTTCGTCTCGAAAAAAGCGAGTCTGGCCAATAAGAGGTCTTCGTTAAAAAATCTACAAAGAATTTACCCTGCCGAGTCTCTCCGAAAGGCTTCCACGAACCGGTGTTTTCAGGTATAAAACTACTTTCTGCTGCCTTTTCGTCTTTTCTTTCTTCTTTTTTCTTCTCTTCAACCACTTTTCCTTCTGGAACATAACAACAGACTAAAATGGCTCTTTTCCCTTCCGTCTCCTCCATCAAGGCTTCTTTCGATCCTAATGGATCTCGCAAGAACGTTGCCTCCAACTTCTGGATCAACTCTACTCTCGATGACGCCAAGAACAAGGCTGTTGAGCTTTCTCACGAAGCTGAGGCTGAATTGAAGAAGGCTGGCCAGGCCATCAAGGCTGCCAAGCCCACTGGAATTGTGCTCTACTCTCCTGAGTTCTACGCCGCCTGCACTCTTGGTGGTATCTTGGGTAAGTAATCGATTAATCCCACTTGAAGCACCCTTTAAACAACCTCAATTTCGCCTTTCTCATGCCATTACTTTGTCGGAGATATTTCTGACATCTGTATTTCATTGCAATCTTTCCCTCACTTGTTTTCCTGCCATTTAATCTTGTTTGAGTTGTTTTCCCATGCTGCAAGATTTTCGGCCAATCACGGGCTAGAATTTTATTAAACTCTTTTCCTATTTATTCTAACTTTTTTAGCCTGTGGTCCTACCCACGCTGCTGTCACTCCTCTTGATCTTGTCAAGTGCCGCAGACAGGTCAGCCCTGGTCTCTACACCGGTAACTTCCAGGCTTGGAAGTCCATCATTGCTACTGAGGGATTCGGTGGTGTCTTCACTGGTTTCGGTGCTACCATCATCGGTTACTCTCTTCAAGGTGCCGGTAAGTACGGATTCTATGAACTTTTCAAGAAGAAGTACGCCGACATTGTTGGTGAGGAATACGCCCACAAGTACCGTACTGGACTGTACCTTGCTGCTTCTGCCTCCGCTGAATTGATTGCCGATGTTCTCCTTTGTCCTTGGGAGTCTATTAAGGTCAAGACCCAGACTTCCATTCCTCCCTTCGCTACCTCTGTTTTCGATGGATTCAAGAAGATCACTGCTGCTGAAGGCGTTGCTGGTCTCTACAAAGGTCTTTCTCCTCTCTGGTTCCGTCAAATTCCTTACACCATGGTTAAGTTTGCTTCTTTCGAGAAGACTGTCGAGCTCATCTACGGTTACCTTCCCTACAACAAGGAGGACTACTCTCTCCTTGCCCAGACTGGTGTTTCCTTCCTCGGTGGTTACATTGCTGGTGTCTTCTGCGCTGTCGTCTCTCACCCTGCTGATGTCATGGTTTCCAAGATTAACGCTGAGAAGCAGGCTGGTGAATCCACCGGTGCCGCTGTCAGCCGTATCTACTCCAAGATTGGATTTGGCGGTCTCTGGAACGGTCTTCCCGTCCGTATTGTGATGATTGGTACCCTTACCGGTCTCCAATGGCTTTTGTACGACTCCTTCAAGGCTTACGTTGGTCTCCCCACCACTGGTGCCAAGAAATAAGCCTGTTAGCCTGTAATGAAATCTTTCACGAGAAGCTGTGTATGTATCAAGTTAATTTAGCTATTCTCTGTAGTTTTGGATAAGAACTATTTTTCTCATTGTATTGTAAAGCCTAGTGCGAGTTCGGCCAGTCTTTTGTCAATTCCCAGAAATTAGTAATATGTGGAGAATAATAGTACTTCAACCTCAATATTTAGCAGCACCCATTTCTTTCCATTTCGCTTGCCTACTAGAATCAATCAAGTTAACAATCATGATTCGTGCCTTATACACTAGCTCGAAGCGAGCAGCCTTGCCATGTACAACTTTAGGACCATCACTGCGAACTATGAGCACTTCTGGTGAGCAGAGCACGAAGCTCAACGCAGATGAGCAGCTTCAGAAGTGGATTTCGGAGAACAAGATATTTGTAGCTAGTAAGAGGTAAGCAACATGTTACAGCTGCAACCTTTGCCAGCTTTCACAAACTTTGCTAACAATTCAGTTACTGCGGGTATGCCTTGTCCAAGCTAAAGGGATTGCTTGAATAAATGTATTTTAATGAAGATTAATTATTTTTAGCTTTTCGAGTAGAGCCAAGTCCTTGTTGGACTCTCTTGAAGCCAACTACAAAGCGGTCGAGCTTGATCAGATGTGTTAGTAGCTCCTTTACTGCTGCTTCATATTCGACAAAGTGCTGATAAGATTTTGACAACTCGTCTAGTTGAAGGAGATGCTATACAGGACGCTTTGTACAAACTGACCAAACAGTCTACGGTGCCCAACATCTTTATTGATGGAAAGCATATTGGAGGTAACTAGATTAACCAACAATTCAAAAGTGCAAACTTGCTTGGCTAACGCGAGATATTAGGAAACTCCGACTTGCAGGCCTTGTACAAAAGTAACAAGCTAAAGCCACTGGTGCCTTCAAAGCTTTAATAATACTTTGCACTCTCTGCAAGCCGCCATAAATATCATAAACTCTCCAATAACGCTCATCAATGTTATCTCAGTCAAGGCTTCGTCTAAACGTGCCTTTGATGATCTCGTTAATCATATCGTGTGTCCATTGTTTATCTTCCAGCCCTAACCACATCTCCCAGCTGAGAAAATTTTTTGTTCCCAATTCTCCATCTCAGATCATGAAAATTTATTTCATTGATATTCGTATTTATATTCATACTGTATTCTCATCTCGTTCTCGTCACAAATACATACATATATAAAAAATCATGGCGAAGTCAACAAAAGGTAAGCCCTCGTCTAGCTCTACTAGATTTTTCGCTATAATCTTTCTCTTACTAATTAATACAATGCAGCAGCCTCGAAAGGCCAAAAAAGCGCGGGCATATCGAGCCAAAATGTCAAGGTTACTAAAAAATCATCCTCAGCAACTAAGGCTAAGCCTGTGGCTGCCAAACCCCTGAAGAGGGATTCCACAAAGGAAGCTGCTTCTCCTGCTTCTAAGGAAGACGATTTTGAAAAATTTGCATCTTCAGATGATGAAGACCTGTCTTCCGACGAGGCTGAAGAAGATACATTCTTAGAGGGCTTCGATAGCTCTGACGATGAAGAACAAGACAAAACTGCCTCCAAGGAAGATTTTGACTCAAAGACTGGGCTCTCCAAGGACCCAAAGATAGCTACCGAACAGACGAAGAAATTAGAACATGCAAAGGCCAGTGCTGCCACAGCCAGCAACAGCAGCAGGAAGTCAGGCAGCAGTACTGAAAATGCCGGCAAGGTGGAAGGTCGCGGTGTCTTATATATTGGCCGAATTCCCCATGGTTTCTATGAAGACCAAATGAAGGCCTACTTTGCGCAATTTGGAACTATCACCCGCCTCCGCTTGTCACGCAACAAAAAGACAGGCAAGTCGAAGCACTATGCATTTGTCGAATTCGAGTCTGCGGCTGTTGCCAAGGTTGTGGCCGAAACAATGGACAACTACCTGATGTTTGGTCATATCCTCAAAGTCAAGCTCATGAATGACGACCAGGTTAGGGATGATCTATTTGTAGGTGCCAATAAGACGTTCAAAGCTGTGCCTTGGAACGAAGTAAACCATCAAAAAGTCAATGGGCCAAAAACAAAAGAGTTTTGGGAAAAGGTGCAGATCAAAGATAAGGAGCGAAGAGAGAAGAGACAAAACCGACTGACGAGTTTGGGAATCAATTACTCGTACTCTACTCCTGCTCCTGCCGTTGCTGAGTCTGCTCCGGTTGAGACTGTTGTTCCAAAGACTTCCAAGCCTGTTGCTGCCAAAACTGCCAAAACTGCTGCTTCTCCGGCTGCAAAGATCACAAAGCCAAAGAGCAAAAAGAAGAAGACGGCCAAGAAAGCCTAATTAACTCTTGTACAAATAAGCTAAAAAGTCCATTTATAAAAATTCAATTGCAAATAGAATTGTTTTACCTGTTTTTCTCTATGAATCTTTCCTAGTCTTGATAGTTTTCTACACTCTTTATTTGCGAAAGGCTTGGTATATTGGACTAGCTCTTGAAAATATGGTCTTGTTCTGTCACTAGTACTATTTCCAGACGTTGCCAAAAACGTCATCATCAAACTTTTTGCCAGCAGGCTGTGAGGGAACAGATGCAAAGTCTGCCCACTCATCATTATTAGAAGAAATAGGGGCAGGGGCAGTGGTCTGAGTAGTAGGCGATAAAGGCTTAAACGAGTTATGGGGCGACATGGAAAAAGAATTCAAACCCTGAGTGGGATTATTAGTGCCTTGAGATCTTTGTTGCTGATGGTTTGGCGTAGGCTTAGAAGAGGCCCAGGTCGATGCACTGCCGGAAAACAGGTTATCAAATGCCTTGCTTTGGGGCTTGGCAGCTGGCTGTGACATGCTCGCGAACTGAGACTGTGGCTGTGAAGAACTACCTAGTGACATGTTGAACCCAGAGGCACTCGACTGCTGCTGCTGCTGGGTCGAGGAAGATGGGGTGTTCCACGGCGCTCCCATGTTTCCAAATCCAGACTGCTGTTGCTGAGTGGGCGAGGCGGGATTGTTAAGTGAAAGTCCACCAGTCAGAGAAGAAAGTGAGTCGAAGCCATTGCTGCCAGTTGGAGATGATTGCTGAGGTTGTTGATGCTGTTGAAATCCACCAAAAGAGCTCTGCTGCTGATGTTGCTGATAAGTTGGCTGTGGAGCAGGAGCAGATGCATAAAGTGACAGAATGGATTTCTTCAAGTCAGGCCGTGAATTTTGAGCACCATTTGAAGCAGCCGAGACGTTGGCAGGAGCTGAGGGCTGTGCTCCAGGAGAAGGTCTAGAAGGGCCCGATCCAAAATCTAGTCCAATTAAGCTTGCGCTTGGCTGAGGAACAGTTGGTGTAGGCTGTGGCTGCGGGGCTGGTGCAGGTCTTGAAATTGTAGCGTTTCCAGAAGGGTTGCTGGTGATAGTCTGCCGCTGAGTGAAAGTTGTAGGAGCAGCTCGAGAAACAAAAGGGGCATCGTTTCCGAGCAAGTCTGCTGAAGGAGCAGCAGGTCTAGCAGCAGGTCGAGGGGCAGGTGCAACCCTCTGTGCTCCCTGCCTAGAGTTGGGATCTGCTAAACGCTTTTGAACTTCAGCGAGAGGCTAACAAGTCAGTAAAATAGTTCGCAAGTTCTGGGTTGACTTACAACTGAATCTTCTGTATTTCCTGCTGGTTCTCCAAGAGTCGAAGGATCAGGAATATTAGGACTGCTAACCCATCTCTTCAAATCGTACTTTGTTTTGATGAAGTTCTCAATCTTGCTGTCTTCAGGAGTGTAGTTTGGAGGCAGTTTGGCTTCCCAGTAACTGGAACTATTAGTAAACGTCGCGAGAAGCTAGTATACATCTTATACTCACAGGTTAGCTCTCTTGTTTCCCCATTTCACCATTGGCTCAACCTGCTCGCTTGACCATGTATCCAAATCCAACGATCTTACTAAACAAGGGTTAAAACACATCAAAACCATCAAACCAGGCTGAAATTACCTTTACTGATATGGGTTCCCATGCTACGATGAATACCGGAACATCTATACATGTTAGTACGGCAGTGCAAACAGCAATTGTGGTGCTAATACCTGATGCAGACAAATATGCCCAAGCTCCAGCTGGCCCATCGCGGATGGCCAGAAGTTTTACAGTCAGCGCAGAACTTGTTAGTAGGCTCTTTTAGGAGCGCCCTCAAGATCTGTTGGTTCTTTTCCGTAGTGACCTTTTTTTGCTGGAGCGCAGATCCCGTGGTCCGAGAGCGATATGACATAGTAGAGTACAAGGCCAGAGTGTGGGCTTGTGATGGCGTCAAGCAAAAACGGGGGTATCGTGTCCTGAATACTGGATACGGGACAAGGTGCTGAAGTCGTAGTGGAGGGTGAAATATCGCTGAAGCAAAGAAACAGGAGTGCAAGAGGCCAACAAACTACGTTTCACGATAACAAACATATTATGTCAGCTAAATAAACTTTTCACAATTTCTTCACGTCTCGATCTCGCTCGATTTCACTCGAAATTTACTCCTAACCTTAGCTAGTGCACAAATGAGAGAACAGGAAGCTTCGAATACGTCTAGCGGCGACCAGGCAAAGGCTAAAGAACAGGAGTTTGTGCATCAAGTTTACGAAGAAATTGCGTCTCATTTCTCTCAAACGCGGTACAAGGTGGGTTTCAACAGACACGACCATATCAGCATCTAATTTTTTAGCCATGGCCCGTGGTAGAGAAGTTTCTGCTAGACCAGAGAGCAGGAAGCATAGGACTGGACATTGGTTGTGGTAACGGCAAATACATGTCAGTTAATAAGAGCGTCTACATATTAGGCTCTGATCGTTCATCAAACCTCACACAAATTGCATTTGATACTCATGCGAGCTCAGAAGAAGGCTATAAAAACCATAGGCATGCTGATGCTATGGTATCAGATGGGCTTGACCTCCCGTTTCCCAAAGGACGGTTTGATTTTGCTATTTCTATCGCAGTCATTCACCATTTCTCAACTCCCGAGCGGCGCATAGAAGCCGTGCGGCGAATCCTCGAGGTGTTGAAGCCAGGCGGAAATGCACTAGTTTACGTCTGGGCATTAGAGCAGGAAAAGTCGAAACGCGGATACCACGAAGGAATGGAGCAGGATGTTCTGGTGCCCTGGGTATTGCAAAACAACAAAAAGAAGCTTAAGAACAAAAAAGTAGACGAAAAAGAGGCTATTGATGAACCCGAGCCAGTTGTCAAGCAGCGCTATTACCATCTATATAGAAAGGGCGAGCTTGACCATGATGTGGAAGTTGCTGGGGGACGTATTCTGGAATCGGGATACTCACGAGACAACTGGTATTCAATTTTCACAAAATTAATGGATTAAGTATGACAGATTCCGGGGGTTTTCTGTCTTTTCTGCTATAATAGGCGACCATATTTGACTGGTGTTAGAGGTCACAAAGTTTGCTAGACGGGCTTGTCGATTTGTTAGGAAATGAGATGAGAATTTGATCCAAAACTCATGCTTACCGTTCTCTGAACGGAAAGTGTCTCGAGAGCGTTTTGTGTGAACCTTGTTTGACCACATCCCGGATGAAGGTAGTTATTGAAAAGTGCCAAGTTTTGCAATCTTTGATGGGCCTATCATAATTGGGCCTTGAAAACATGAGATCCCTTTTCCTTTAAGTCTACAGTCAAGCTAGCTGACTATTCCTACTCTTTTAGAGCTGTTGTCAGAATGCAGGGACTATTGGCCTTTGCAAAGCCTCGAGTCACAGTAGGATTAGAAACGATAGCCTACGTGCGCATCTTAATCAGAATAATTGAGCTCTTCTATGGTACACTATGATTTGGATCATATATGGTATAAGGTATCGGGCCTACAAACGATGTTGATGATGATGGACTTAGTATGTAGATAATACAAAAATAAGATACGAGATATTCATCACGTAATACGAGCTTTCTACAGTCTTAGCTAGGCATACATTTTTCGATTGCTCGACCATAGACAGCGCTTCTCGCCCACAAACATAATGAACTCGCAAAATGAAGAGCGTCAAGACCGTTACTCAAAGGAGAAGAAGGTGGGAGAGGGTACCTACGCTGTCGTCTATGTAGGTAAGAATCCACAATTACGCGCACTTACTTTTCATCATTGTGATTAACCAACATGTCATGTAGGGAAACAACTCGACACCCAGAAGCAGGTTGCAATCAAGATGATCAAAGTTGGAGAGTTCAAAGATGGACTAGACATGTCTGCTATACGGGAAATCAAGTTTTTGCAGGAAATACGGCACCCGAACGTCATTGAGCTCATTGATGTATTTTCGACTCAGTCAAACCTGAACATTGTGCTCGAATTTTTGCCCGCTGATTTGGAAATGATAATAAAGGATCGAAGCATCATCTTTACGCCAGCTGATATCAAGTCATGGCTTCTCATGACACTCAGAGGGCTTCATCATTGCCACAGGAACTTCTTGCTGCACAGAGATCTCAAGCCCAATAATTTACTGCTGTCGCCATCAGGGCATCTCAAACTCGCCGATTTCGGTTTGGCCAGAAGCATGGCTCATATGCGGGAAAGCATGACCTCAAACGTCGTCACTCGCTGGTATAGGGCTCCGGAACTGCTTTACGGAGCCCGACATTATACGGCAGCCATTGATACTTGGTCTGTGGGCATGATCTTCGCGGAGCTCATGCTGAGAACGCCGTATCTTCCTGGGCAGAGCGAAGCTGATCAGCTGGAAGTAACGTTTCGCGCGCTAGGAACCCCAACTGAAAAGATCTGGCCTGGCGTTAAGTCCTTGCCGGGCTATGTTAGCACCAGTATTCATCCTCAGCCTGACCGGCAGGAGTTGAGAAACCGTTTTCTTGCAGCGACGGATTTGGCATTGGAACTCATGGAGGGACTTACAAAACTAAATCCATCGCAAAGAATGGACACTACAGAGGCTCTTCTATCGCCATATTTCACAGAAGCTCCGAGAGCTACAAAGCCAGAGAATCTTCCGAAAAAGAAAGAAGAAGATCCCGATGCTGAAGAGAAAAAATACAAAGAAGAATTGAGGGACAACATGATTAAAGCTACAAGGGCTCGTAGAAATAACTAAAAATTTACAAAAATTACAACGCTACATGTACTATCTAATCGTTTTTTTTGCCGTTGTATATGTTACTAACGTACTCGCCAATTGCAAGCGACGACGTCAGTCCAGGACTTTCAATGTTCAAGAGGTTGACAAACCCAGGAAAGCCTACTTCTTCGCGAATAACAAAATCTTGAAATCTGCCGTCTGGCACAATTTTGGGGCGAATACCAGCAAAGTCAGGTTGAAATGCTGATGGGTCCAATCCTACCATGTACTCACTAACGGTTTCAAATGCATTTGACAAGTTTCTGGCATTTACGGCCAAATCGTCAGCGCTATCAACCCATTCAAGATCGGGGCCAAACTTGATTTGTCCGCCAAGATCGATTGTAAGATGGGTCCCCAGAGATGCGTAGTCTGAGGGGCAAGGATAGATGAGGCGGCTTACCTTGGGGTGAGATGACTGGTATGCAAAGTAGTTTCCTTTGGCAAAGTAGGCTTTGGTGTGTCTTTCTTCAGGGAGTAGCATGTTTGAAATGTTGGTAGCATAGTGCCCAGCTGCATTGATAAGATTCTCTGTTTCGAGCGATAGAGTCTCGCCATCCGATGTTTCGACATGAACCGTATAAGTCCCGGCGGCTGCATTGTAATCAAGGCCAACAACAGAGGAGTTTAAAGCAACATCGCCCCCATACTTTTGAATTTGAGCTTCGGAATAACTAATGACGGAGTGTGCGTCAACAATGCCTGTAGACGGCGAGTTGAGAATAGCTGCCTGCGCTCTTACTGCGGGCTCCAGCTGTTTTGCCTTTTCTAGAGACACAAACTCCAAAGGAATCTAAAGACATGTAAGAAACATACATCAATATTGTAATTGCTTGATGGCGTGGAGTGACATACACCCAGGGATTTTCCCTTTTCCAGAAGCCCGGCAAGGTATTCTTCTTGCTTTGGATTCTGGGCCACGATCCACTTGCCACACTGCTGAAGATCAATTGGGTTCGTTTTTGCTAGTTCATATAGCATGTTTTTGCCCTTGATACAGAGCTTGGTCCTCAAACTCTCTGGCGAAAAGTATAAACCAGCATGAATGACACCTGAGTTTCTGGCGCTTGTCTCGCTTCCCAATATATCATGGCGCTCGAGCAAGAGAACCGAGCTCGCGGTATTGTTCTTGTCAGCGTCAGCCAAAATCTGGGCAGCGATAGCAGTTCCAACGACTCCTCCACCGATTACAACGTGCGAGTAGTCTACTGGAGAGTAATGGCCTGGCGAAGTTGAAAACCTAGCAGATTGAAATAAGCTACTACTGGGCTTGTGGCAGATGCGTGTTAGAGCACCGGATCTAGCTATAATTGCTCTCGATCCTCTAAGCATTGTAGGACAAGTGTTGATGTTGGGAAACTAAAAAAAATCGCAACAAACTATGGCGTAATCTCAACATGTGTTAGCTATATCACTACCGTATCTGGTGGGTCATATTTGTCGGTTTATAATGGCACTAAAACTGTCCAACCGAAATACTTTGCGCAGATGAATGAACTACAGCGGCCAGATATTTGCAATCAAAACTACTCTATGAACTTCGAAACTAAAAATCCCATCTTCCTTTGGATTCGGGTGGGGGAGTGTTACTAGCCACTACAGGACCATCGCGGTTCAAGACTAGTCGCACACTTTCTGCTCTTGTGCTCATAAAATGATCAAGAGTGGCCTCGTCTGGAGGAAATTTTTTGATATTCTCGAGAGCTTTGCCAGCTTTTGCCAAATTTTTCTGCCTTATAGAACTATCAAACAACCCTACCGAAGAGTTGAAGTCTCCAATGCTGTCGCCTACCTCGAACCACTCCGCAGCTAGTTCCGGCCGGTTAAAATAGTTCATGAGAAGAAACCCTAAAGGCGCGAACGACTGCTTGAGCCCATGACGAGCTGCCTGTTCCAAATGGTATTTCGTTCTATCTTTGTCGTTTTCTATGATTTGTGACAGGTAGAAATGGCAGTCCATAACCTGGTCTGGGCGCTCGGCTTGAGCTATTGCAAGTTGAAAATAAAGCTTTGCTTGCTCTAAATCGTATGTGTTGAACTTTATCACGCCAATACTTCGTAGACATTCAATCTTGATGCTGTTAAAGTCGCTGCTCAGATTTGTGTCCAGACATTCCTGATATAGTTCCTCCGCCTTATTAACATACCCGGACTTATAGGCAATGTCTGCCTTGATTTTGAAAGCTGGTCCAAATTTCAGTTCAGACAGTTCGTCAAGGAGCTTGATGGCATGGACTTTATCTTCTTCGTTTGCACTTTCGTCGTTCATGGTGCGTGCACACAAAAGAGCAATAGACATATTATGTCCTAGCTCTGCAGCCCTTTCTATCAAGTTCGTTTCTAGCACTAGAGCTTGCCGGTTAAGCGACCCAGTTCTCTTTCGATGGGCCTCTAAGATAGTTTTCAGTTTATAGACGTCCTCTCCTTTTACTCCAGGTGGGAGGGATTCTTCGTTTAGTCCCCAGCATGCTTCGTATGTCCTGAGAACCTTTTTGTACGGTAGACCAACCTTCTTCTCATACAGGTATTGCCGAATGAACCTTTTTCGGGGTAGCACTTCACTTACACTAACATCATCACTATCCTGGTACCTTGGCGAAAGCTGGCTAACACATCTGATGCAGCCTCTTGCTGCTATTTGAACTCTCGTGGCCCTTGTAGGCGGCCTTAACGCTCTCAGTAGCATCGGCCCATGAGTGCGATACATGGCGTTGTTGATATAGATGGCAATCAAGCTGAAATCTGGCGTTAGCTATCATGTATACGCGTTATAACTGGTTGAAAGTCACGTGGTAATATTATGTATACGCGTTGCCCATTTTCGGGAAGTAGCAAATTACGCGCTTTATAAAGTTAATTTTCTGGAATTTTTTTCTCGACTTTATCGATAAACTTACTATTTCTCTCTCGCTCTCTGAATCTTTGACTCTTGTAAATCTTTTTCCTGCATTCCTATTGACTTCCAAAATGAGTACGAAGAGAAAGAGCGACTCTCCAGTCAAGTCCAAATCAATTGCCTCGTTTTTCAAGACAGCTGCTGGCGATCAACCACCTGCTAAGAAGAGATTTGTAGCTCCTTCCGTAGTCTCCCCTAAGTTCAACAAGACCGAGTGGGTAGAAGCCTTGACACCAGAAAACCGAGAACTGCTAGAGTGTGTTTATCTAGCCACAATAATTCTACAGCTGTTTGCTAACTCATGAATGTAGTCTGGAAATAGAGACTCTTCACGACTCTTGGTTGGCTGTTCTGCACGACGAACTGACCAAGCCATATTTTTTATCTCTGAAAAAGTTCTTGCTCCAAGAAAAGAACGCAAAGCAAACGGTGTTTCCTCCTCAAAAAGATATTTACTCATGGTCTCGACTAAGTCCCCTCGATACAGTAAAAGTAGTTATTTTGGGTCAGGACCCGTACCATAATTATAATCAAGCCCATGGACTCGCATTCTCGGTCAATCCGCCTACGCCCGCTCCACCGTCCTTGAAAAACATGTACAAAGGACTCAAGATCGACTACCCGGACTTTGTTCTACCCAAGAATGGCTCTTTAATTCCATGGGCTAAGCAAGGTGTGCTCATGCTTAACGCTTGCTTGACAGTACGAGCTCATAATGCCAATTCGCATGCAAACAAAGGATGGGAAACATTTACAGAGCAAGTCTTGACTGCTGTTGTAAAATCACGGCCCTCTGGAGTGTGCTTTCTTGCATGGGGGACTCCTGCGAGCAAGCGTGTCGACAAAATCAAGCCTGATGTAAGTGCTCTGCTACTTCGTTATTCGGAGCTTTGCGTTTTCATTAATTTACCTTGCTAATAGTTTATTGATAGCCCAAGACTCATAATATTTTGCGATCAGTGCATCCAAGTCCTCTTTCTGCTTCGCGAGGGTTCTTTGACGGTCACCATTTCCGGAAATCAAACGAATGGCTTTTGGAACGGTACGGGCCCGAAGGAGTAATTAACTGGGCATTGGACCCTCTGAATGAGATTAAGGAGATCGCTTCTTTGAAGGGTACTACTAATACAAAAGGACAGAAAGGACAGAAAGGACAGAAAGAAGAGAAAGAAGAGAAAGAAGAGAAAGAAGAGAAAGAAGAGGAAGAAGAGAAAGTAGCTGAAAAGTCCCAAAGCGACGCGGAAGAAGAACTCGGAGATGACGAACTTCTCAAAGTCTTTGAAAAATCTGGTGTACTGGCTGAAGGAAAGAAAACGAAAATCCGAGCACTGTGCCAATAGTTTAAGCTATCATCTACAATATACTATAACATCTCCAACCCTCCGGGAGTCATCGTGAAAATAGGAATTGAAAAATCGTGCGCACTAAAAAGTTAGAATAAGAATTGTAATTCCCCTGTTCAGCTTACCTCAATGTAGTCAGAATCTTGCAAATAGTCGATTATAGTCTCTTCTAATGCCCCAAAGAAGACCAAATGTGAAGGCCAATTGTATGAATAGCTCGCTTCTGTAAACTGGTCCACGGGTGGAAAATTATTGTCAAAAAACAATACTGGATCTTTGTAAAAAACATCAGCGACGTCTAAGTACTCAGCACGTTCTGTTTCGGTCATGCCAATCGGAGGTTCGCACGTAAGAAACCAAATATCATCTTTGAGTGCCGCTAAATGAAGATGGCTTTGCCATGGAGTTGAGTGGCATGGCATAAGAAAACCTATGCTATTCACATTCTTGGTGTTTCTCAAGTATTTCATGACGTCCATGACACCTCGCTGATGCCAAGTGTTGAAAAAGGTAGCCACCCCCAGGTTGATAATGCAGAGACACGCGAGAACTTGTTTTGTAGCAATTTTGGAGAATAACAAAGGAGGATTTAAAAAGGCATTGACCGTTTTCAAATGTAAAAGAGGCAATATCGGATAAATGAACCGAAACTCTTTGTGCCCCAGGAGCGAGTAAACAAAAACTGTAAAGGAAACGAGACTTGATGTTTGCGTGAAAACTCCGGTTCTTGTGAACTCAAACAATGTAAAGGGAAGATACCCAATTAGCAATATAGGCAGACCTTGAGATAAGTAGTAATGCCAAGGCGACGTGCCGTAAAAGTGAGAAAGGGATTGCAACAAATTGAATTCAAGAAACTTAACAATTGGAAGCACCGGGCGCCCAAAGTAAGTGTAGTCAACTGCAAAGTTCAAAGCAAGCGTAAGCAAGAGTATCAGCAAAGCCCAGCTAGCGACAGTCACGCGAAACGGGCTTTCTTTAATGAGATTTAGACCGAGAAACAACCAAATCAGGGCATTTGTAGGACGGAAAACACATGAGATGGATGCGACAACAAGCGCCGTTCGGTAAGCTTGCCAGTCAATGTTGCTTGGGGACCATGGCCAGTGTGCAAGAGCAACAGTTGTAAGGACCATTTCTAAAGAGTTTGAGAATGTTCTTGTCGAACAGTAAAAATTAAAAGCAGACCCTACCGTTATCACAGAGGCATACCATAGAGCCTTTGGGTTTGAGGGATACACCCGCAATGCAAGCACACAAAAATAGTAGTCACCAATCGCTGCGATACAAGCTTGAACGAGCGAAGGAACCCAGACCAAAGCGTCTGGAGACGTGATACCAAAAACGTTAGAAGCTGTCCAGTAGAAGAATGCAAAAAGCATGGGATGGGCAGCGCTTCGAAGTCCCTCGCGCCATTCCCAGGTCAGGTATCCGTATCCATATGCTATTTCATGGGCGGGCTCAAGTGATTGCCAGTACTCGTCTGGCTGGAAAAATGTTTTTGTCAGACTAGAATTGAGAATACGAAACAATAAGAATCCAAGAAAAAGGGTCCATGGCACGGTGTTTGTTCTTCTTGTTCTTTTAGGAGGGCTCACTGAAGGGCTCACCGAAGAAGCTATGGGACGGCTCATCAAAGGACTCATTGAAGGCCTATCGGTGTGGTGATTCAGGCGAACGCAAAGTATCAGTAGCCGGACCTAAGTAGACAATATGACCAACGTCACAAAGCGAATAGAAAAAAAAAGAAAATCACAGAAACCGAAAACATAAAAACACAAAAACCGAAATTGCAACAGTATGTTTATGCCTTCTCCTGCCTTCATTTATCAAGTATACCACTCTCGAAAGCTTCAACCATGTTCTTTGCAAAGCTCGGCCAGGGTAAAAGGCCACACGCTGCTAACAGTACAAATAGTGCAGGTGCAGGCTCAGGCTCATCAGCTGGCCATATACGAGTCACAAAAGTCAAGGTGGCCGTTAAACCGCAGTTACGCCCGACATCCAGCACCAGAACCAGCACTTCTAAACTCCGACATGATCCACCAAACAACAGCTCATCGCCATCCCCATCACCCAAAAAGAAACAACGAACTCATAGAAGAAAGACCCCAGATCTAGCTCAGTTCAACCGCGTGGTGCTGTCAAACTCTGAAACAGAGGGCGACGATAGTACGTGGGAAGCGGATTTCCGAAAAAGACTGTCAGCATCGGCTTCGGCCACGCCACCAGTTAGGGAAGTAGACAAGCGCGACTTGTATCTAGGTGAGACCCGCGATGTAGATGTGATTGAGTCGGTTTCATTGATGAAGTTCGCCGACTACAAGCCATGTAAGTATATAGGTATTACGCGACTCGGGGGAACGCCACAGGCTAACGCTGGCATAGGCTTCAAAGCGCAGCCGAGCCTACAGTTTGAATTGGCAATGCCATGCTCTGATATGAGAGAGCGGTAAGTTCTAGTCGTTTTGCAGATAATATTGTTTTTTTACGGCTAACACAAGTACTAGATATTACGCCTATAAACCCAAGCAGGACGACGAGTATGATCCGGTAATGGAGGTAGAGCTGATAATGAATATGGTTGCCACCAATTTTGTGCCAGAAGAGTACTCGAGCCAAATAAAGCACCCCTCGCTTGGAGACTGCATTGTGCGTCGATATAGACGGGCAATAAAACAAAACGAACCCGGAAAGCTTGTTACCAGTGTTCAAGAATACAACAAACTGATTACAGAACTTCGGCGTGGTGGCCAAATCAAAGCCCATATTCAACAGCTGCCTCTCCTGCCACTATCTGTATCTCGCACCTTTTTGAACCAAGTTTATTCTCGTGTAGTGTCGCCACGTGCCAATGACTTGCGGGAATATGAGGCGTTTTCAAACAACGTCTATGGCGAGTTGCTTCCTGAGTTCGTCACTAGAGTCTTCAAGCAGACTAATTTGACGTCCAAGTCTGTTTTTATAGACCTGGGGTCTGGAGTAGGAAACTGCACGCTACAAGCTGCACTGGAGATCGGATGTGAAAGTTGGGGCTGCGAAGTGATGAAGACTGCGTCTGAATTAGCAGAGAAGCAAAAAAAGGAGCTAGAAGAAAGAACGAAACTTTACGGTCTCAAGCTTGGCAAAATCAGTCTTGTGCCGAAGAGCTTTGTGCACAACGAGGAAGTCCAAAGAGTGATTTCTAGGGCTGATGTTGTGCTTGTCAATAACTATGCTTTTGATGGGAAGCTCAACAGTCATTTGATAGATATGTTTCTTGATCTTAAAGACGGCTGCCGAATTATGTCTCTCAAGTCATTTGTTCCGCCTGAGCATGTCATTTCCGAGCATAACATTGAGTCTCCCTTGAATCTTCTTGCAGTAGAGCGCAAGGAGTTTCCTTCAGGAAGCGTGAGCTGGACCAGTACGCCAGGGCCTTATTTTATTTCAACTGTAGATAGATCCCGTCTTCAAAAGTATTTAGACAGGCGCAGCCAGCGTCGCAGATAGACTTTATTCCGGACCTTACTTGCGGGATCTCTCTATACTACCTAATGTTAATAAAAAGAAAACAGTTAAACAATAACAGAGTGACCATACCTTTTTAGAAAAGCATTTGCGTCGTTCAATTTTTCAGCTTCGTCAGCGGCCCTTTGCATCCATCTAGCTACAAGTGAGGTATTCTCAGCCTGTAGCTTGTTTGCCTTCTTTTCCGCGAGGTTCATGTGGATCTCTTGAACTAGCATGTCATCTTCAAGACGCTGGACCTGACGGGCCTTGGACTCTACATCTCCTTTGTATTGCTTAAGCAGCTCAGCGGCTTTTAAAATCTCTGATTCCAGCTGGTGGACACTAGAAAGTCAGCTTGAATCTGCCGTAGAGACTGATGTACTCACTATTTTTTTGACTCTGCGTTTTCTGTCGTCAAGGTAGCCAGTTGCTTTGTGAGTCTGTCAATTAGATGCGTTTTGTTCGCCAATTCATTCTGATACGAGACGATTTGATTAACATCGCTGTCGCTGTTCAAGTCAGCAAGAGACCGCATGTATGACAGCTACAGATTGACTTACGGAGAAGAATTCTGAAGGAGTTCTTCAGCTTGAACTGCACGATGAACCGCTTGATTATCTGGCCAATTGGTTAGAATTTTTGCAGAACAGAAAGAAATAGCGTACAGGACTGTATAATGCTTTGGAACCTTTTCTCAGCCGAATCCCGTTCGTCTAATCGTTCACTGAGAAGGGTTCTCCAGTCTTCCATGGCTTCAATTGTGCGTGGCAACAAGCGTACTGCAGTTGAGGTGGAAGAAAAGAATTGTCCCAAACACAAAAATCAAAAAGTTTTACTCGTTCAATAGCACCAATTGCAATGAGACCATGTTGAGGACTGCGCTATCACACATACTGAGGCCCAGTAATCAGCCTTCGTTGAGGGCGCCAACGTGTTCACCAAAGCGTCTAACCAAGCCTTTTTTTAGATGGAACTCAGGGACTTCAGGAAACCCAGGGTATACTGGGCTTCACCCTCTGCTTAGAGAAAGGGCAGAACAGCTAGCGGCTGAGCACGAGGCTCTCACGAAGGAGCTTTCTGATGACGACGGGTATACACAAGAAAGGGCTACCAGGCTGTCAAAGCTAGGGCATGTTGTGTCTGAGCTAGAGGAGTACAAAGCTGCGGAAGCAGAGTACGCAGAGCTTAAACTGATGATGGAGGATCCACAGCTCAAAGAGGAAGCTGAGCCAGAGTTTGAGGAAACTACTCAAAAGATAGAGCGCTTAGCCTTGGACCTTCAAGGGCAGATCCTGCCTACAAACCCGTTTTTAGATAAAGGTACTCTTTTAGAACTGCGGCCTGGCGTCGGCGGATCAGAAGCCATGCTTTTCACAGAGAACTTGCTTGAAATGTACCAGCTGTATGCTTCAAAACGACGGTGGCAGAGCCAGATAGTTGCCATTACTCCTAATCCTGCAGGAGGAATCACAGAAGCTATTCTGAGTATTGACTATCCAGGGTCTTATGAGAGAATGCAGTTTGAGGGAGGAGTGCATCGTGTTCAGCGTGTGCCAGCCACTGAAAGCAAGGGCCGCGTTCATACTTCTACAGCAGCGGTAGTAGTGCTTCCCCAGATGAATGAGGACTCGTCTGGTAACACCGACGAGGCAGAGCGAAGTTTTGGCCCGAATGAAGTTCGTATTGACGTCATGCGATCTCGAGGAGCTGGAGGTCAGCATGTCAATACAACTGACTCTGCTGTGCGATTGACCCATATTCCGTCCGGAATTGTTGTGGCAATGCAAGACGAAAGGTCTCAGCACAAAAATAAGGCAAAAGCATTCATGGTGTTGCGTGCCCGTTTAGCCGAGCAGGAGCGTGTTAAGAAGGAAGCAGATGAAAAGAGCAAAAGAACAGCCCAGGTCACGACCACTTTGCGATCTGACAAGATAAGGACCTACAATTACGTGCAAAATAGAATCACAGACCATCGATGTGGGTTTACGTCTTATCATTTGGAGGCTATTATGACGGCCGGAGAGACATCACGATTTGATGAGATCGTGGATGCGATGGACCGGTTTACTAAAACGGAGACCATAAAGGATCTGATAGAAACGTCCAATGAGGGTGTATAATCTCTATGACCCTCAAGATCTCTAGATCTATGTAAATACTATTTTTAATTTTCACACATTTTCGCACAATTTCAGTGTGTTTTTGTTGCCCATAATTTCAACAAATTTGCATTACCGTAAACAATCTATTCTCTTCCTCATCAGTCAACCCCTACTTCTTCAAGCCTGTGGAAGGAGTTCTAGCGCATTGGTTACTGGCGTTGGTCGTCAAAGTTACATGAACCATGCCCGTCAATGACACAAATACACAGCATGAGGCTTCTCAAGAGGTCTCTGAGGAGGGCTCTTCTAGCAAGCCACATAGCAAGCCAAATTCGCAAGGATCCCACGTTGCTTTGAATACAAACGAAGAGACTGAATCTCAGAGTATCGGCAGCATTGAATCGTCTCATGGACCTGCTGGCAGCGAAGAGTCTCAGTCTTCGCCTTTTGAACTTACTCTACAAAGCATTCTTGGAGCTCCTCTAGATACGACAGTCTGGCGCCTGAGAGGACTACACGATTCGCAGGTCGCCCTTACTACCCAACTCAATTTGCTCATGGCTACGCTTGAGTCATATAGAACAGGAACCCGCCCTGTGAAGCTGAAAGAAACGGTTATTCAGATTAAAGAGAGCAAACGCCGTCTTCACGCTATAAACAAAACGCTGGCCGCCGTAGAAATGCGGATTCGACGAGTGCGAGATCGTCTTATGGCGGCCCAGCCAGATCCCATATCATCTTCACCACGTCGGACCTTGGGCTAAGGTGTGTTCTTGCTAGGCTCTTCAGTCTCACGCCACACACAATCTATGCTGCTTTTTAGATATTTTCTAAAGCATTGACAAATAACCATTTACCTCAAGCAGAATATTTTTTCAAATCCTCAGTTTCTGAAGGTTTGGCTTTCTGCCTGCCCCAATTGGTAGTTTTCTGAAAGTCGTCGTCTGTGCCACCACTCGGATCCACCCTTATTTTCTGATATTTATTCTCTATTTCCTCTCATTTTTCTAGCCCTTTCTCAACTCGCATACTTGTTTTCTGTAATCGTCTTTTAAGTCGCTCTTTGGTCAATGGAAACGCTAGAAATACAGGCAAAGTCCTTTCTGATAAAATGGGTGACCGTCCCCGACATGTCCACCGTCATTTGGCAAGTAAAACCACTGAAGAAGTCTATGTAAGCCTTTGTGTGTTATAGCGATTCTTCCACTAACCATTCAATAGCAACTTTGGTTTCTTCTGTCGCCCTGGCGGCCCTATTAATGAAGAAGACGAAATTGATCTCTCTGCTACGCCCGCCCCTCGCAGAGCAAGTATGGCAAGCCTGAACGAGCCAATCGAACTGCGCTTGAAGAAAAGCGGCCTTTCATGTATAGACTGGCACGGCAAGTGCCTACCTGACGAGCTTCTTCGAGGATCTTACGATATTACGTCTGGCCAAGCAGGCACTTACGCATTGGTGTTTGACAATACTTTCTCAAAAAACACTTCGAAAACAGTGCACTTCAGTCAGCGTGTTGTTCCAACATCATCTCGAAACAAGCGACACTCGCGAGCGCCGTCAGCATCTGATGCAATGTCCAGCGATTTTCCTCTGCCTGTCCATGCAGCCGCTGACACCAAATCTGCTACACAGGTCACCGCAGGTTCGACGAAGGAAGTGACACTGGCATGTTCTTTGCCAAGCTGTACTAGTGACGGGAGACACCTCAGTGGAATTGTCCTCAAAAAACGTCGTAAGAGGCTTCAGGGATACGCGCGACGGTACTTTTCTCTTGACTACAAGTATGGCGTACTCAATTACTATCAGTCTCAAAACTCGTCGATTCTTCGGGGGTCAATGCCGATAAAGCTATGTGTGGTTTCTGCTCGTGCAAGGACACGCGATATATATATTGACTCTGGCATGGAGGTGTGGAATCTCAAGCCATTAAACACCACGGATTTCAACACATGGGTAGCAGCTCTAGATGTTGCCCGCTTGGGGGCTTCCACGCTTCCCAAAAACCCCAAAACCTTTACGACCTATCTTCAGCACCATACTGCAAACAACCTAGTCGCAAATAGACTCTCTTCGCTGTTGCTAGATCCTAATTTTACTTTACAAACTGAAACTCCTGAAGCGACTTCCAGTGGCATGGCAAGACAAGAAGCACTATCTCAGCTGACGGGAGAAACTAGGCCGCGGGACAAGCTCGCGAATCTGCTGAGAAAATTGGAAGAGTCGGCAGGAAAAGCCCAGGACGCGTCAGAAAAATCAGAAAAGGTTGAAAAGAACTGGGCAGCAAATGGCGAAAACTCTTTGAACGTGGCTGATGCTAACCAGGCAAGGCGACCATCGTTTTGGAAACGGCGATCTCGGCAGTCCAGTAGTACACAACTGGCTGGTTCTAGCATTGACGTAAGTCCTACTGACATGCCTGCCCGTCGACATGAAAGCGTTAATATTGATGATGCTTCTGAAGAAATTTCGGCAAAGCTTAATGCAACTTCTTTTACGGCCAGTGCAGCACTCAAAGAGATTTCAGTAGACTTGTATGCGTTGGTAGATGAATTCAACGAACTCAGGAGCACATTTGAAGAACAAGGCATTACAAGACGATCTTCATTTGATGCTAGCAGTGTTTTGTCGGATGAGTTTTTTGACGTGCAAGAGAACGAAGGCGTTGTGTACATTGAGCAAGACGACTCCAGCATGGAATCTGATGAGGAGGTAGTGGATTATGAATCAGTAACGGATACTGAGGAGGACTTTGTGGGGTCTACGGCTCACCTTCCTGTCATGTCTCGCAATATGGAAGACACGCTGGAAAAGACTAGGAGTCACAACCACGCAAGTGATCTCTATCCCCTAACTATCATTGAAGAGGATCCCAAGCGCCGTAACACAATTCCCGCGGCCAAGGCTAGTCCTCCTAATTTTTTGACTATTATAAGAAAAAACGTGGGCAAAGATATGTCATCTGTGGCAATGCCAGTCACTGCCAACGAACCACTGACCATTTTGCAGAGATTTACAGAAGTCTTTGAGTCTGTTTCATTGATATCAAAAGCGCTGAGTTACCAAGAGGGCTCAGCCGAGCGTATCTTGCACATTGCAGCGTTTGGAGCTGTATTTATTGCATCGAGTCGAGCTAAAGAACGAGCAGGCCGCAAACCGTTCACGCCGCTGCTAGGTGAAACCTTTGAATTTGTAAACCGCGAGCATGGCGTAAGAGTTGTTTCAGAAAAGGTCAGCCATCGGCCACCCATTATGGCAATGCAAGCTGAAGCAGCGGAGTGGACGTTGCAGCACTCGCCAAGCCCTCACCAGCAGATATGGGGCAAATCCATTGAAATCAATAATAGAGGAACCG
Organism: Geotrichum aggregatum; assembly: GCA_030564925.1. Classification (NCBI taxonomy): domain Eukaryota; kingdom Fungi; phylum Ascomycota; class Dipodascomycetes; order Dipodascales; family Dipodascaceae; genus Geotrichum; species Geotrichum aggregatum. Next base: position 29,297 of record JAJMAH010000020.1, read on the forward strand.
TACGGCTGTCAATAATTTCTACGGGCGAAGTGTACGAGTGGGTACAGCCAACTACGTTCATGAGAAACATAATTGCCGGTGAAAAGTACGTCGAGCCTGTTGGAGATTTAACAGTAGCATGTTCAAACGGTTGGAGATCGGTGGTAGAATATAAGGCCGGGGGCATGTTTTCAGGGCGAAGCGAGGAGCTGCGAGGCAAGGCATTCAAGCCTGACGGGAAAGAACTGGTAGGGTATACGATTGAAGGGAAGTGGACCACGAGCATAGAGATGACCACACCAAGGGGAGCTGCGACTGAAATCTGGAGAGCCGGTCCCTTTGTAGAAAACCATGCCAAAAGGTTTGGTTATACGCAGTATGCGGCCAATCTAAACGAAATCACAGAGATTGAGCGTGGATTAATGGCGCCAACAGATTCAAGATTGAGACCTGATCAGCGCATGTACGAGAACGGAGACATTGAAGGGGCTGAGCTGAAGAAGCTGGAGTTAGAACAGAGACAGAGAGACAGGCGAGTAAGTGCAAACGAAAAAGGAAGTGAGGGTAAAAAACTGGCGGGGCCTGTATTTTTTGAACAAGAAATCAACGACGACGGCCGAGCATCAGCGTCAGCATCTGAAACTGAAACCGCAACCGCAGGACGCGAACAAGGGAGCCACAAAAACAGTAGCGCTGGTGGAGGTGGACACGCAGCAGAAGTTATGTGGTGCTTGAAAAAGGGCCGAGACAATTATTGGGAACGGCGCAAGCGTGGGGACTGGGTTGATATGACTGATATATTCTTATTGAATTGAGAATATGAATAGCCGCATCAAAAGTATTGATGGCTTTGAACGTGAATTTGGACATGCTAGAATCTGGCATCTAGATACTTGCAAACTTATTGCACAGCTGCTTTAATATCATGTTACAGGTCTATATTATAAAAAAGGTCTTCACAGATAGAATACTTAAGAATGTAACCAGGAACTTGGGCTTACGAACTTAAACTTACGGATGCGAAATGAGGATAGAAATGATGAGATTCATAAATGAGAATAAAAGTGTAAGATGAAAACAAGAAAAAAAAAAAAAAAGGCAGATGTAGAAAAACATTGAAAGAAAAAAATACCGCTGTCTGTAATGGTTGAACATGGTCTTGGTCAGAACATGGTTGAGCATGAATATTCATATTCTAATAAATTGATAATAATCCGTATTCTTCAAGGTTGATGTTGATGTTAATATTGATGTTAATATTGATGTTGAGGATGAGAATGATGGTGATGATGATGATGATAATGATGAATAGATGATAAGATGAAACACTATCGCGAGATCATGACAGGTCGCCTACGTCTTCTTATCCAGCACCATCATCAACAACCCCAGAAGGAGCAAGCGCCTCTTCGCTATGTGAGCTTTCTAAGTTATTGATTCTGAATATTGAAATCAACATTAGCAGGGCTCCAAAGTAATAACTAAAATTCCCAAATCGTTTGTTTATCACCATATCCCCCGCAATGGCCAGCGGGATCGTCGCAGATAACCCAACAGTCACGACGAGCGGTGAAGTCATCAGCATTGCCAAAGCCCAGCAGTAATCAGACACAATCGAGATTGCAGCATTTACTACTACAATTGACCAGACATAAAATGTTGGAGGCATCTCAAAGGTCTCAATCCCCAAATAGTTGAATATCACTACCACAGGCCATAGCAGGATAATGTTGAAAAGACCGACGAAACCGAAAAAGTGAAACATGTTGATGCGAGACTCGTAGTTTCCAATGCGCACTTTAAGCAGCGTAGCGTAAATTCCGTAAATAAGAGCGCTACCTAGTGCCATGAGATTTCCCAGCCACTCGCGAGACTGCGCTGCTGCAATAACCACGTTACCGACAGCATCCCCCGTGTCTACAGAGTTACTCGAATCAGATCCAAATGTGATGAACGCCAGCCCAATCACAGAACTAACAAGAGCTTGCACTTTTTGTATCGTAATGGATTCCACTCCAAATAGAGCGCCCACCGTAAGTGTGAAAAAAGACGATGTTGAAGTCAAGATAGTCGAGCTGCCCACAGAAGTGAATGATAGACTGGCATTTGACAGCAAGTTGGCAAGAAACCACAGAATGCAGAACTGAGACGATAGCACGGCTGTTTCTCTAATAGTCAAAGGTTTCAACGATGCTTCTTGAGCCTCTGCCGCAGCTGCAGTATTGGCAGCCTGAACAAGAATAGAACTCGAGGCCGCACCTTCATTGGGGTTTACAGAATGCAAGCCCAGCAAGCTTTCTGTCTCTTCCGGGCTTAGCGATACTTCCTTTGGAGTACTCGGCGCCGTTCTTTTTTTGTTATGCAAAGGTTTCGTCCCGATCGCGCTTCGAGCTGACTGCAAATATCGGAACCCTGAAGGAAAAAGATACACGGCAAACGTGCCTGTGTTGAGGTATGTCACGAAATATGGTTTGCGATAGATTTCTGATTCGAAAATGCCCTAGAAAAACGTGACAAAAATCAAAAGTTAGAATAAAGTCTGAGCACAAAGCGAGCTCAAATCACAAAGCGGGTAAGATCGCGATAAAGCCAAAGCACATTGTTTTTTTTTATCAATGCTTTTTCAGAGCAGCTAATACATACATTAACAAGAAATCCAGACGCAACCCACAGAACAACCACTAGACCCAACAGAATCAGCCCAAGACGCCATCTGTTTCTGCTCGCGAGAACCGACTTCGAGGGAAGCGATAAAGACATGTGCGCTTGCCTATGTGGGTTATCTGCTTGCTGTGCGGGATGTACCAGCGGCAACACCGCTGCCGTTGCAGACGATGAAGTTCGTGGCTGATCCATTGTATGAGATGGATTTGAAGCTTAAAGAAATGAGGGAAAGAGCAAAAGACAAGCAAAAGAAGAAGAGGAAAAGGGAACGGGAGCCGTAGGGAAAAAAAAATGAGGCTCTCAAATCCGAAAAAAACGAGAATCAACGTGAAAGGCCGAGATAAGCACATCGGCCACGTGAAATAATGTAATCATGACTGTACATTTAGTACTTAGGATATAGAGCTTGGTAATTAGAATTTGGAACTTGAGACCAGTAGCATTATTATAGCGCACGGCTTTATGTCTGTTTTAAGACTGTGGTACAATTCCAGAATCCCCAGCACCTAAAATTTATTACTTTGACATGTGAACTTGGTAAAAGCTTGTTTTTTAAAAAATATACATCATTATCTGGCATTTCATCCCTCTCAGGTTGTTTCAGTCTCAAAAAAAAAAAAAGATAGCTGCAGTCTTGGTGTGCAATACACTTAGAAGGAGTACCGGAAATAAGGGTTCTTGTCGCCCATTTCAGACAGTTCCTGGATAGAAAGATGAGAATACTTGCCAGATCTCACGTCCTTATCTCTCTTCTTATTAATGAAGGTATAAGCCACAACAATACCAGCAGTCGCAATCAAGCCCACACTGATGAATCCTAATTCAACGGCATGGCCCAGAATAAATCTGGGCTTGTCCTTTGCATGGTAAATGTTGGACGCAAAAGCACCACCAAAATTACCAATGCCAATGTGGATGGCCATACCAATGGCTCGTTTGTAAGAGCCAGCAAGGTTATTGGATAGCCAAACCAGAACTCCGGGGAACGCTGGGTAGACGCCAAGCGCGGCAATGTAAACACCGGCGTAAATAACACCAGGCTTTTCGCGAGGATCGGTAGCGATAGCCATAGAATACCCCACGAGCAAAAACACAAAATTGACAACCAAAAAGGGTGAGCGAAGTCCAACCTTGTCGGAAAAGAAGGCTTGGATTACTGAAAAGATACTGGCAGTGATGTAAATGGGGATTGTCATGAGCTGGGCTTTTGACGAAACGTAACCCAAGTTGGTGAGAATGGTTGGCAGAAATAGCGAGATACCGTAAAGTGGCACGACGACTCCATAGTACACAAGAAGATGGGCGTATACTTGCCAGTCTTTGAAGGGCGCCCAGAAGTACTTCCATCCCTCTGCCTGATTTTCAGGAACTATGATGTTGATGTGCGAGTCAGGATCGTTGACGTCAAAGTTTTGAGGCTTCTTTCCAGTATCATATTTGAGTCTGTGCAGGACATAAGCGCGCTCCTCCTCTGTAAAAAATTTAGCAGTGATGGGGTAATCGTAAAGTAAAAAAAAGGCAATGACAGCTACGACGACGGTGAGAAGTCCCTCCAGAATGAAAATCCAGCGCCAGCCTTCATATCCGCCCACACCGTCCATTTTCGCAATTCCGAACGCCAGTAATCCCGAGAAGGCACCCGCAATGGACGCAGCAGAGAAGAACATGGCTTGTCGAAATTGCAGCTCGTCACGGCGATACCACTGGGTCAAATAGTAGGCCACACCTGGGAAAAGACCAGCTTCAGTAACACCCAGGAAAAGGCGAGCTACAAAAAGGCCATGGAAACTTTGGACGGTTCCCATGAGCGTCATAACAATGCCCCAAGCAACCATGATAGAGGGCAGCCAGATGGAGGGCCTGAGCATTTTGAGGATTGCATTTGCGGGAACTTCGAAGATACAGTAAGTAATGAAAAAGATTGTAAGGCACAGGTTGTACTGGTTTCCCTTAAGGCCCAGGTCCTCTGAGAGGCCCTGAATGTTGGCGTTTCCGATGTTTCCTCTGTCGAGAAAGGACAGCAAATAGAGGAGGGCAAGTGTGGGTATAATGCGGAGGTCCATTTTGAGGAGCAGTTTCTTTTCATCTACATTGGGGTAGAGTTCAGCAGCGGTCAAGCGGGAGAGGTCCCTTTCTTCTTTGATGTCATTGTCGGTGAATTCAGGAGCCTGTTCAACATGGGTCGCGAGCCCTTCCGACTTTGATGGATCCATGATGAGTAGGCTTATCTGGGTACTGGGAGGTTGCTGTGGTTAGCTTGCGAGAGTTACTTGAGATCCAGAGGGAAATGAAGCATGATTTATAGTTTTTCTCAGAGAGTTTTGCGTGTTTTGCTGTGCAAGCTTAAGTAGGTCATCTGGTGTGTGCGTGTGAGTGAGTGAGTGAGCAAGTGTGTCTATATGTGTCTGTGGTCTGTGGCCTGAGGGTTGGATTTTGTGGATTGTGGGGGGGTGCTAGGCTCCTGAAAGACTTGCGAGTAAGTTAGAGACAGATGCTCAACTGAGCTTGAACAAGCGTATAATAAATTAAGCTTAAGCATTTGAAGTGAGTGGAAACACTAAACTGGACACTGTGGAGCAAGTGGAACAATTTCATCCAAGAGCCCCCGCAGGAGAGAGTCTATAGTTTAAGACTTTGGCTATTGCTTCGGATAGAGACGTCTAGAGGCCAGAGGCCAGCCAGGGTCAATCAACCCGAGATATGGCCGCACTTTGCCCACACTTTCCTCGCATTTTCCTCGCATATTGGTCGCCTCTTGGTCGCCTCTTGGTCGCATTATGTTCGCCTTTTGTTCGCCTTTTGTTCGCACCAACCTTGTTTCTCCGCATTTTTCCTTTCTTGTTTGAGACACGGCCAACCTGGACAGTTTGGGCACGATTTGGTCTTAACGTTGGAGGGGGAGTGCCATTCTGTCAAGGATCCGAGTATCGGTCGCGATCAATATCTGTTGCTGCTGTTGCTTATCTCCATGGCCAAGTCTCACTCTAAGAGGATCTTGTTCTTAGCTTATTTATTCCAAGCTGCGTGCAAATGCTACGTGTGAAGCTAAGAGATTGGCCTTGTCTTGATCCACAAAATTAAATAAAATTAAATAAAATTAAATAAAAATAAATAAAAATAGAGAAAAAACGAAAATAAAAAAAAAGAGCTGCCATTTGTTGCCACAAGCTGCTGGTAATGGTTTAGCCGTGCAGCATTGACAGTTTAGAGTTATGCACGTGATATTTCAGGTGGGTATATCAGCCGTACCTATAAGCTTTCTGTAGCGAGCAAGCAGGTGGTTTGGCCAGGCAGTTTCGCTGCCCGCCGTTCGGTTTATTTACCACCGCCGTGGGGTCTGCTATATGGTGCCAGAATTTCTTCCACACAAACGTCTGGGAAAAGCCGAGGACATTGAAGACAGCAATTGCAAGTGGTGTATTATACGCGAGTAGCGATATTAAATAATGGAAAATAAGCATTCAATTGTTGGATCAAACCCTTTTCGTACTCTTCAGATTAGATTGTGTCGCAATTGCATAGCCCGCCAGAAGACATGGACTTGACTAGACTGATGCTTAGGCTAGTGAGATACATGGTCTAGCAAGATACTGGATCTAGCAGGATACATGATCTAGTGTGTCTAGATGTCATTGACATCATAGGCGATCGCACATAATTGCGCATGCAATGATTAAACCTTGGACTCCTGGTAGTATTTGTGATTCCTGATTGATATCTACCGGTGCTTTCTTTTCTTCCTGTGACCTCCAATCTCCTCCTTTCCTATTTCAACAAGTCCGTATACAAAACAATTCATAAGCCGAGTCTTACTATACTGTGCAGTTGCTGCAATTTCTTCATCGGATTGGCTTTTTTTTTTTTCCTTCCTGTGACCATCAAGACTTCTCTCCTCCTTTTTACGTTACGTTTCCCTTCTTTCTTTATATCATATGTTGCTTCCATTCCTCCTCTCTCTCCTCCTCATCATCGTCGTATCCTTCTTCCTCTTCCGCGATATCCGCGAAATCTGCGAAATCCGCAAGGTCTTCGCCCCACACTCTCTGCTGCTGCTGAATACCACCACCGCCACTATGAACACCCATACTTCCCCCTTTCACACACTTTTTCACATATCTGTTGAATATACGCACAAAATTGTCCCTCATCTCTTGCCTTTTTAGGCCACCCGCTTCTAACCAGTGTTTTTGCTGCTGCGAAAGAAGACTTTTTACCATCTGTTGTTGAACGCCCACAACAGTGCGTGGCTGTTGCTCACATGACTTCATCGGATCATTTTTGAATTCCATGTTGTAATATACAGCCACTCCATGGTCCTTCCAGAAAGTGTACATTTCTCGGTCTACCAAGCATGGCAAACGGTCCAGGAGGACCGCTTTGGGGTAGCCTTGTTTGTGCATAATTGTATATAGGCCCAGTTGATCTTGGATCAGACTGCGCGCAGTCCACGTTGCGCAGTTGCTGGCGCTGTCGCTGCTGGTAGACTTGGGGATGGGATAGAGTTGAATTTCAAAAGTTTCGCAGCAAGTCATGAGTAACATATCGGTCGTATGCGATTTGTCAAGGCTTGTGTTCTCCAAAATTGTCAAGGCCACAATCTGCCAGGCCCCGTGTGAGTATGTTTGACTGTCCCTGCCCGCGCTGCTACTGTCATTGATAAATTTGCTCAGCTTGTTTGGATTGTTTGAAGTTTGTGCAGCGCTCATCGCTATGTCGCACAAAGGCTCGCTCACAAAAGTGTCAGCCACCAACGACCTCAGCAACGCTCTGTCCGCCTCCGTGTTTAAGAAACATTGGCCCCAGTGATCCAAAATGTCCATCTGCAGCGACTGAGACACAAACAGGCGGCGGTGACTGCAAAACAAAAGACCCTTGTTTAGCACGAACTTTTCGTCATCCACAGATTTTGAAACCACGGCTGTAGTAGATTTGCTGCTAACCTTTTTGACATTGAGCGGAGCCACGCTGCTTCCATGCCATCCCCATGGAGCCCTAGCCATTTCGTTTCCAACAGTATCCAGATTCTTTGCAGTCTTGCGCACCATTCTGTAAAACAGCTTGGCCGGGACGTGACACGCAAACAGCATTCTATCTTGATGACTGCTGAGCTCAACGTGACGCAACCTCCGGCCACTGCGTGGACCTTCATTCATTTGGGCGTTGATATTGACACACTTTTCAATTGAGCCGTACTCTAGGCCACACCCAGCAATAGCCACTCTTTCCTCCGGTGAACACCCTTTCAAAAAGAGAGTCATTGCAACGTCTGTTGTGCACTCCTGGTAGATTCTCACCATCCGCTTGTGGTCCCACACAAAAGCATACAGGGAAGTATACTCTTTTGAGCGCATGGTAAGAAGACGCTCATAGGCGCTGTGCCGGATAAGGTCGTTGAGGTTTGGGGGTAGAGCCAGCATGAGCATTTCCATGAGCCCGCGTACCGTTTGCGGGTACTGAACTTTTGTAGTCGTAGCAATCCCTGTGATATCTTTTGACGTCCCTATCAAAAGATCTTGCATGGCCTCTTTCACGCCTGTGGGCAAACGATCTACCAGACGTGACACATACTGGTATTCAGCGTCGGCGTACGCATACGCGTAGGAGGCAGGGCCTGCATGTGATGTACTGACTGCAAAAACTCTGGCAGCAGATTGAAGTTGTTGAAGGTAAGTGGGGAGATCGAAGAAATGGCCGTTCCATTTCGGGCATGGGATTGAGATGATATTGTCTGCTTGCAATTGCAATTGCAGTTGAGGCGTGTTATGCTGAGGGTAATGAAGATGTTGAGGATGGTTTTGGATGTTGCAAAACTTGTAGTAAGAGTGACTATTGTTTGCGTAGTACCTTGCATGGCTATGATCGTTGTCGGTAGGTGGTTTGGCTGCTCTACGAAGAAGATCAAAGCTTGCCTTAACTTTGACGGTTTTCATGAAGCGGTCTAGAATGTTATCAGGCACTGTAGTTGATCCTGATGTCATTTTTGTTCCCGGCATGGTGTATTTAGATTTCTACGATACTGGTGAATGCTGTTGTTGAACACGGGAAGAGAAGTGCCACGATATATATTTATTAGTGTTTGTTTGAGTGCTCTGATAAACATCAACAATATCAGGCGTTCATGGCATTCTAAAACATTTCTAGGACGCTGAGAATGCTGGACACTTTGTAGATGCTGGACATTCTGAAGATATTTACTCTGAGTGACCATTTAGGGCACAAACATGTCAAGTTTCACAGCATAAACCTTGCCCGTTGTATCGGTTGCAGACATGGAATGTTGCAGGACCTGCCATTGCCTTGGCTTGTAGCCAGTATTTCATGACTAGCTCTGGATCTAGCGCCATTATATAAATAAAGCCAACTGATACTCCGTAAGTGTGCTGTTCGAACGCAGTAGAGTGGCAGAGTGGAATGCCAGAGTAGATGAGAGCAGCTGAGGCAGCCTGGCTAAAAAACCATACAGGGCAAGGGCACTGGTTTACCTCCCGAAATGATCTTTGCAACGCACCTGCAACTGACGTTACCCAGCTTCACCACCGTCGCCTTTACCACCGTCGCAATCACCTAACCATAGCTATAGCTAGCCAAAAAACTACCAAGAAAATGGCATTTGCACTCAGTCCTTTATCCAAAATCATTCTGCTGTCGAGTGTCCTGGCACTAGGCTTCATTCTTATCATTCTATCATGTGCGCTTTTCAACAATTGGATACCTCTGACAGTTGGTAAGTCATTTATTCACGTTGAGCACTAAAAGATGAATACTGAACACTGAACACACCCTCTAACTGCAACATTCAATGTAGTTGGTTTATTTCTGCTGGCGCCTTTGCCAAATACAGTTTGTGGCCGATGGGAAGGGAGCGATGATTTTATGAGCGAAACGTCAAAGTAAGTGCTAGATAGACCCTGACCATGACGCTTTATGTTCCATTGAAGAGTTTTGCGGTGTTTGCAGTAATTGAACATACAGTATACGGAATCATTTGCTTTCCTCGAGTTACTGTCAACTTTCCACCACCTTCCATTAGCGCCTATGCACAGATGATTATCACTCTAACATTCTTCTTTTTTCTCTAGCACTGTCGTCGATTTTGGTCGTTTTTTTACAGGGTTTCTCGTTTTTAGCGGAATTGCCCTACCCGTTGTTCTGGCTCACAATTTAATCATTGGAGTTCCGGCAATGATCATGTCACTTCTAGGCGGCTTTTTGGTGTATGCTACAATCATAACGTTTCGGGCTTTCTTCCATGAACCTGAAGACTTTTAGAATCAAGTCTAGTGATTTTCTTCAGCTGGAACTTGCAATTGGCTTCAAGGCTTATGAAGGCTTGACTTAAATCTTGAAGTCTTTTTATCAAGTTGAGCCCATCCAAATTGATACATCCATATGCCTATTTCCTCCTTCTCCTTCACCCATCTCAACGCCATACCAGTATAATATCATATTCCAAACGTTGAAAACTTTGTCATATTTTGTCAAACCTGTCGCAGTAATTAATTCCCTAATACAAGTTTCTCACTCTGTCTAGCTCCAAGAACCGTAGACCTACTTGGACTTTTGTCAACGCTTTTGGTCGCATGACGAAGCCCAACACCGGCAACTGCCTTTCTTGTAAACCTCCCAATTGGGTAGCAACCCAAATTCCATATAAATCTCTAGAATTCTTTGTATCTTGAATTTTTTACTCTGTTATACTGCTATACCATCTATAACATCTATACAATCTACTATCTATATACAAAATGTCCGACGATAAACGCAACAGCTCTTCCAGCTCAGGCACGCCTGACGCTCTCACAGACCTTGCCGACCTCGCTGACCGCACGCTGAACCAGACTTTTAAAGGTGTCTCTAAGATTGTCAACGACTACAGTGGCGAGTGGAATGACACCATTACCGATACCCTCACGTCGTCTATCCCATCTTTCGTATGGGGTGGCCGAGACCAATTCAATAAAAAGAAAGACGAATTGCTTAGTGAGTTTTTTGATATTCCTCCTAGTTTCAGTGGTGATGCTGGAGATGGCCAAGAAGAAGTGGCAAGGCAGTTGCCCTTGGACACAACCAAACCTGCAAATATATGGGCGTTTCCTGTTCCCTCAACAAAACAATATGCTACTTGCCAGGAATTGAAAGGCACAACTGCATGGACTCGCGACGGAGTGTGGCGGTGTTTGTTTCCGCAATCTCAGGCTCAGCTTGATGGAGAACTCAACAACAAAAATAGTCCTTTAAGCGAACGAAGACTGTTCAAAGACTACACTGAGTTATTGGATTGGAAGGTTGCCGCTAGAAAAGCGCTTGCTGAAAAGCGTGCGCGTGAGGGACGCCGTGACCCGTTTGACCGTCATGACGAGCAACGCCAGCTTCCATCCCCCGACTCTCTCAGCACCAGAATTTCTCACGCGCTTGGTACAAAAGTTACAGAAGCCGAAGCTGAGAAGAACAACAAGCGTGTCGTGTCTTCGTCTGTCCTGTCTGAGACCATCACCAAAGATGATGGCTCGGTGCAGACGAGGAAAGTAGTGCAGAAGTGGTATGACGATGGTACGTCTAGTGTGACAGAAAATGTGTCTAATCCATCAAAGGCAAATTTGAAGGATTCAGACTCAAAGGATTCTAATTCCAAAGGTTGGTTTTGGAAGTAAATTTTGTCATAGCTGGTGCTGTCTTTTGTTCTATATCAGATTGATTTATACTATAGCTATAGCTACATAGTATGTAACATGTAAATGATATACTCTCCTTTTCATTAATCATGCTTCTGCCTGGATGTACTAAATATCGATCCTGTACCTAAATTAACCACTACTTCTCTTCGCTCTCCAAACTTTCCAACGGGTTGTGGAGAACAGAACCCTTCATAAAGTAGTGACTCTTTCTCATTTGCTCGAAACGTTTGTGTTTTTCTTCGGGCGTCTCCTCTGGCTCAGATTCAGACACGCTCTCTTGCTCATTTTGTCCCAGCTTATCCTTTTCGTCCACTAGAATGCGGTCTTGCTGGATCGTGGGGTCAGGACCCGATGATGCCACTTCTGGCTCACCTAATAAAAATCCTTCATCCTCTAAGTCGTCCAAAGATGGAGGCAGCCCCTTTCCTCCTGCCTCGTCATCGTCTTCATCTGGATGATAATATTCAGAATCCCCAACGGCACCCTGGAACGGCGTTTTTGGTTCTGTAATCTTCATGGTCGCGCTTTTCTCTTGTTCGTTCAAATACAAATTGGCTTCATTCCATTTCAAGTGTTCTACTCTTTCCTTGACACTATTGCTATCGCCTGTTGCTGCATCAATATCATCATCAAGTTCTACCTTGTGCTTTTTAATAATGGCGTTCCCTACTTTGTGAAACCTGGCATTTGCCAATGTGTTTTCGAGTACTGCATTGCGATTGAATGGTTCATCAGAGCTGTGGCTTCTCAAAAGCGTGTGGTCTTCGGGGCTCTCGCTGTTGGCAGTGGTGTTGGCGGTGGTTGCGACGGCGGTTTGTCCACCAAGGGCAGGCGATCCGGAGTCACCGCGATTGCGCAGAATTCCCTTTGGCTTAACTTGATCAGGCATTGTTGTTCGCGTTTGTGTAGTATTGATGAAACTGGGTTCAGTGCTTACTGCTTTATTCAATGTTCAGTGTAGAGGCGTTTAATGGTCCAAGAACAAAATGAAAGGAAAAGGGAGAAGCTCTTATGCTCTCCACCTTCGAAAGGCACTCACGAGAGACGCAATAATCTAGTTTACAACAAACACATGCACGTGATTTATGACGTAGTAGCTTTGGGACTAAGACTTACCACTTGTGACGATTAATACAAACACAAAAGTTGCCTCTTCACGACTTTCTTTGGAACCATCTACCACAAAGGTCACGATTATATTCAAAGAAGGCAAGTATTACAATGATACAATGTTATAAAGCATATTAACTGGGCCTTATAAAATTCTAAAGAGAAGTTTAGGCAGAAACATATAGGCTTTGTTAAGATCAGTTCAGATTGGTTTAGGTCAAAGCTTCAGTGTCAAAAGAGAGTAAGACAATTGCAATCTATTGAGCTCTGGCATTGTTTAAATTTATATCAGGTTGTGGTATCATTAGCTTACAATTGGCAGTTTTTTCAAAGACATGCCTCTTTATTCGGTATATCGTGCTTGCGAGCTTAGGGTCACTCAAGCATCATGTATTTCTTTTGCTCGCTATTTTCCAACCTTCTGAATACCCAGGACGTGACAGATATCTGCAACAGTGTATGTTTATTTAACAAAAGGGCCTCTGCCAACTGGTTCTACAAAATATTATTCCGTTTTTTGTTTATTACATCTTTTATCATGTTAAATTTTTTGGGTATAATATAGTGTTGAATTAAAGAAATAGCATGAATTTCTCATTTCTTTATAACTTCTCGATCTCTCTTATCCTATATAGCCCTCTTAATGTATATCCAAATTTTCTCAAACAACAGGTAACGAAAATAAAATTAACTCGTTACGACACAAAAAATCTTTATTTTCAGCTTTGTCAGTCAATCATTCTTGTAGCTGTTTGAACTTCTCATCAATCATCCTAATATCCATATTCTTCATGATTGGCCCTGGTTCAAGTCCATATCTCTTTGATGGGTATACTAGTAGCCCATCTTTCAGTAATGATAAATCAGATGTCGCCGTGCATTGCATGGAAATCTTAGACTCCAGCACAGCTGTATCCTCACAAACTAGTCAGCTAGACCAAGCATGGTCCCATATAGACCCTGATGAATATGCCGTTCTAGCTCGTCAAGTACACTCATCTGCACAGTCTCCTACAAGGTTCTTCACACTCTTTCGGTATGCAAAGCCACACGATATCGTCGCTCTTGGAATTGCTTGCATCTGTGCCATGCTCTCGGGAGCGGCACTGCCATTAACAAACTTCATTCTGGGCCGCGTCACTCAGGATTTTTCCAACCTCATCACAAAAGACCTGAGCCCTCAAGATTTCCAACCTTCAGTAGATAAGTATGCCTTGTACTTTGTGTACCTTGGTCTTGCTGTTGGTGGCTTGTCGTGCATTTCAACTTACATCCTAGCCTCGCGCGGTGAAGTTCTTGCAGGCAGAATTCGCCAGCACTATTTTACGGCCATTGTGCGCCAAAACACAGCTTACTTTGAACATATTGGCCACAGTGAAGTCACAAAGCGCATTATAGACGACACCCACTTAGTTCAAGAAGCTATCTCCGAAAATCTAGGGATCACCATATCCGCAATAGCCTCTTTCATTTCGGCACTAGTAGTTGGGTTCATTAGTTCCTGGAAAATCACCTTTCTCATGATTTGTACCATGGCTGGCATAATTCTTAGCGCAGGCTTTGGGTATCGCGTAATAAAAAAATGGGACCACGCGAAAGGCCCTATAGACCTGGAAATCAAATCGCTTGTGTCACAAATAATCAAGTCCATCCACATGTCCGCTGCCCTTGGAGCGTCTCGGAAGCATGCCAGGCGGCTTGACGAGCGCTGGGGTTACACAATGGCACTCTCATTTACTAGATGTTATATTATTGCGCTGGTCGTGGCAAGCTCCTGGTCCATCATGTATGCCGGATATGCTCTAAGCTTCTGGCAGGGCTCGCGAGAGGTTGAAAACGGTGCAATTGATCCAGGCAGCCTCATCACAACAATCACTGCAATCGTCATGGGTGGGTTTACGCTGAGCACTATTTGGCCCACTATTTATTCCATATATAAGGGTGTTGAATCGGGTGGGAGGATTTTTGAAACTATTGATCGTGTGTCGACTGTAGATGCTACCTCTAGTGAAGGTTATGTTCTTAACGACTTAGAAGGCAAGGTCGAGTTTAGAAACGTCAAACTGCGATTCCCATCGAACCCTGATCAGGTAGTTATTGACCAGTTCTCGCTAGTTGTGCAGCCTGGTGAGACCGTTGCTATCGTGGGCCCTCCGGGATCTGGCAAAACTGCACTATTGGGCTTGCTGGAAAGGTATTATGATCCGGTGAAAGGAAGTATCTTTATTGACGACATGGACATAACCAAGCTCAATATCCAGTCCCTTCGGCGACATATTGCCTACGTATCTCAAGAAGCATTTCTATTTGCTGGCACAATATACGAAAATGTTGCCCAGGGCCTAGACAAAACTCCGTTCGCTAACCAAGAGCCTTCCATAAAACTTCAAATGATCACAAAAGCCTGCCGTGACGCCAATGCTTGGGGCTTTATTTTGTCAATGAGAGATGGACTCGATAGCCAAGTAGGAGAGCGCGGTTGTCTCCTTTCCATCAGCCAGAGACAGCGCATAGCTATAGCCCGCGCCATCGTGTCTCAACCAAAAATCTTTTTATTCGACGAGGCTACATCAGCGCTGAGCATGCGTTCTAGCATGTATGTGCAAGAGGCTCTCAACAACATTTCTAAATCGCTCACGACTTTTATCATCACCTCAAAGTTACCATTTCTTCGCAATGCGCAGCGCATTGTTGTTATGCAAGAAGGAATGATTTCCGAGCAAGGAACTCACCTCGAGCTCATGAGCAAAGCAGGTTGGTACTGTAACTTTGTAGGAAAACAGCGAAACAAGGAGTTCAAAGACAAAAACCCATTACTCATGTTTAATAAAGAGCGCAAGGCGTCTGAGCTCACCGTGAGATCAGGTAGAAGTGGTGTTGGAAATGCGGCATTCAACATTTTGGATTGGAATCTACCTGGTGATAACACTGTTCCCGAAATAGACATGCCAATTACCGCTAAAGCGCCTCTCAAAGCTGCCTCTTTATCGACATCGTCTCTCATTGGCATGGTAAGTATTTTAATGTTGTAAATTCACACTCTAACAAACATAGCTGCTTCGTGTAAACCAACGTGCTTACACAGATTTATTGATTGGCATGGGCGCCGCATTTATCTGCGGTATTGGCTACCCCCTCTTGTCAGTTTGCTTTTCCCGATGTATGGAAGCTTTGATGGTTCCAGAAGAGCGGTATGAAGAAATGAGACATCAAGTTAATCGGTACTCTACGCTTCTGGTGATTCTCGCATGCGTTCAGTTCGTGGCATATCTAGTCATGCACAGCTATATGGGACGTACAGGCGAAAAGTTGGAGCGCAAAATCAAGTACACAATGTTTAGGCATTTGCTCCGAATGGACATTGAGTTCTATGATTGTGGAGAGGAGGGGAGTGAGGCTGTAGCTTCAATGCTGCTACAAGAAGCCTCGTCTTTGAAATCAATGGGCGGTAGTGCCGTGGGCGAAATACAGACCTCCATTGTTACCATGTTAGTAGGTGTGGTTGTGGCACTAGCTGCAGACTGGAGACTTGGGCTTGTATGTGCTGCATGTATGCCAATACTCACTGCGGCGGGATTTCTCCAGTTCAAAGCTCAATCGAGATTCCAGAACAGAACTAAAAAGGCTTACGAAGCTTCTGCCATGTATGCCGGGGAGATAGTAACATGCATGAAAGCCGTCAATTCATTGACAAGAGAGAAAGACATCTTACAACGTTACTCTGATGAGGTAGAAAGCCAAGTTCAGAGATCTCGGCGACACACTCTGCGCACTGCTGCTTTCTATGCGGTTGCACAGATTGCCTCACCCTTTTGTATCAGTTTGGTCTTTTGGTATGCCAGTGTTTTGCTGCTTCAACAGCAAATAGACATGTACCAATTTTACGTTTCACTGATGGCAGTAATATCAGGATCAAGGGCTGTTCAATCCATTTTCTCTTTTGCCCCGGAAATCAATCTAGCCAAACAATGTACAGCAAACATGGCAAGATTACTAGACCGCATTCCGGAGATTGATGAATGCTCACACGAGGGACTGGTAATCACTGATCATTGCGGCAAACAGACATATGGAGGTACGCTCAGTCACGTCCAGGGAGCTATTGAGCTGCGGGATGTAACCTTTCGATATCCATTTGAACCAGAAATGTCAGTTTTGCGTGGGGTGACGATGAAAGTAGCCGCAGGGGAATTTGTGGCCATTGTGAGTCCTGATAACAGTGGTGAGCGGAGCGCTGTGATTGAATTACTGGAGAGGTTTTACGAGCCAAGCAGCGGCATTCTACGCATAGACAACTGGAAAATATCTGAGCTCAACTTGGAAAGCTATCGTTATCAGATAGGATACGTCAACTCCAAAGATTTCATGTTGAAAGACGTGACAATAATGGAGAATATGACAATGGGTCTTTCATATTCTGAACTGGCTAACGCACGCAAAGACTACCATGAAACTGTCATAACAGCCTGCCGTAAAGTTGAAATCCATGACTTTATCATGAGTCTGCCGAACGGGTATGATACCTCGAGCGGTATATTATTTTCCCCAAGTCAGCGAGTCCGCCTAGCCCTGGCCCGTGCGATCATGCGCGACCCTAAAGTGCTTCTTATCGACATCCCCAACTGGTCGGAGACTCAAACATCCAGTGTAGAGACGAGATTAGTCAAGTCCGCTATAGAAAGCGCTGCGTATGGCCGTACAACGCTTATGATCGTCAATGATCTAGAGCTGACGGAAAACACAAGCCAAATATTTGTTATGGACAAGGGAAGGATCGTGGAGTCTGGACCTCGTCATATGTTGCTTTTACAGAAAGGCATCTTTTCCCAGATGGTCGAGCATTCAATTTAGAAGTAGTTGCTTTTTAGTATGGTACTATTAATTTATTCGTTTTGTTTTTTGTTTATTTTATTTCATCATTTTTAACCACCACAGAGCGAGTGTGGTGCCATGTTGGAACCCTCCAGAAACGTAATTCTTAAACTTTCTCTCCAGATATTCTAGTCTCTTTGGATTATCTACCTTTTGAACAACTATCGCGATATCCCTATTCCATCAAATTGCTAATCTCAACTAGGATACGGTGTGCTCCGTGTGCGTTGTGGAATTGCGTGCAGTTAATTATAAGGGCCCTTAATTAATTACTGCGCGATGGCTCTTGTCGGGTTAGGCCACAGTAGCTGGAACAATTTAATCAAGATCAAGGCTGAAGTGAGCGCATAAATGTCAGCCAAGATGTAAGGAATATTTGCAGTTATTGATTTCATGCTGATTAGTAGATTGAGACTAGCTTTAAGCGAGAGCTCATATGAAGCCTGAGGTGCTGAGCTCATGCGCAAGAAAAAGGGTGCGCAGAACCAAAGACGGTTGGTCAATAGAGAATTAGGGGGGAAGCGTTGAGACGCTTCAAGATATTTTGGGTACTGATAAACGCTCGCATATTAAGTTTTTGTCGATTCAGAATATTGATAGGCGCTGGATAACGGTGAATGCGTAAATTCCCAAGCTCTCGCTGAGCTGAAAATTTTCAAGCGGCCAATACGCGATTATCAGATCCGCGACAGTATCGCGATTACTACCCAGAGTCAAAGAGTTGTGCAAAGCCCAGTAATCGTCTTGCCCAACCGCGGTTAACTCACTTACGATCCAGATCCGTATCTGCTTTCCTCTTTTGTCAACAGAAGAGCTATGCGAGAGTGCGTGTCTGACTTTGCTTGAACTGCCGGAGAAGAGCTGGTCGACAATGAGTTTGAAAATGAAGTGGATTCCAGCGTGTCTTGAGTTCATGCGTGCAGACATTTCACTTCCTAGAGTCTTGGGCTTTGCAGGAAAGGAGTGGTGCGTTTATTGCCCAAGTAGGGTGCAGAACGCAAGAGCAATTCTGTGCTGATGTCAATAGGATGCCACTTTACTGAACGCAGTCACATGCCTACTTGTATCTCCAGACGCACACGAAAGCTGGTTTACATGAACGGGTCATTGACTTTATTTAAGCGTGAGACATGAATATTCTAATATGAGCTCGGATAAGATCTGTATCAGGATACTCTGGGCCCTATATTGCCGCCCCAGCTTAATACCAGTTACAGTGAAATGGTTTCGCCTGACAAGAGTCCGTGGTTTTTTTTTTTACTTTTTAACTATTATGTTTGAAATGCAAATTGCTTTCAGCATAATTATCTTGAATCAAGCCTTTTTGAAGGCTCGTTTACGGCCTTCAGCTTCTACGGCGATCGCATCTTAACTCTATCTAAGAGTATAATTTGAGCTTCGCTTTACGGTGGACCTAGCGTCGTGGATCGCTCTTTTTTTCGTTGCAATTGTTGAAGTAAGCGACACAAACATGTGCACACCCGGTCTGAATCACTAGAAGCTGGGAAATTGCAATACGTTGGACGCTCGTTAAAATTATAGGTGATTGATGACTGAGATGTTTGCAGTCAACAACTGCGTCGTCTTTTGGTCAGAAACCAGCTAGACTGAATGTAAACATTCATAAACAGGGTCCACAAGACCAGTCGAGACGCTATTGGTCCAGCATATAGCTTATGATCGGAAACCGGATTTGCAGATACAGGCTCGCTGGTATGCTTACACTATATGCTTTTGAGAGCCTTGCTTTACACTCAGCTGAAATCCCATCCCGCTCACACGATTTGGTTTTGAGCTACTAAACGCTTACTCGCGAGTTTTGCACACGGATTATTTTTGGTTTCAAATCACGAACGTTTTTTTGAGCTACAGTTTTGGAGCCATTTCATATATATTGCAAATGCCTTGGCGCCGACCTTCAAATGAAGTAACAGCTTTAGGCCTAATATGCGTGGGTCCGATAGCTGCCGCTTATTTCTGTCCACAACTTTGTGCATTGACGTTTTGAGTCTAATGCTTTTGCTTAAAATTTCTTTTTCTCCCTGCAAACTTGACAAACTCATCTGAAAGTTCATGTGAAACTTAGATTGTTGACGGCCACAAAGCCTATTTGCCCAAATACTCTAACCATTCATGTCGATGCATGACCCCTATTTTGATCAACGCACTCTCTGGTTGACTCGTTCCTCGTTATAGAAAGGACTATAATGTTTTTGGGGCTTTATTGGACTTGCATTTTCATTTCAGTCGTTAGACCAAATGGCTTTTGTGGTTTTTTTTTCTTTTTACATCCCCCTCCCCCATATATATCCTTGAGTATCCTTCATTCTTTCAGGGTTTTCATACACAACTTTCCAAAGTCCTATCGTGCTCCACAGTACAAACTCGAAAAAAATGTTGATCGCACTGGCCCCAGTTGGCCCTCCTCAAACTTACAAGCGCGCTGTTACCAAGGGCTCAATCAATACGGTCCTTCAACGCCGGATATCTTGTCTCAAGTACCTGAAAAATGCGTAAGTACGAGCCATTGATTCGAAATATCTCTTCTAACTAGTTAGACACCTTGGAAAAGAGCCATGGCTAGACACTTCACGAATACCCCGAATCAAATGGAACGCTATTTACCAGGCAGAGACGTAAGTAGTAGCGTCATAGCTCTCAACAACACCTAACATTCTAGAACGCGATCTTACTACGCCATTGGTGCCAACCTTGGAAACCTGTCACACGTTGAATATAGCAACCTCAAACAGTTCCTCATTTCCATACAAACAGTTTTGCATTACTTTGATTACCACGATCACCGACGGATTGCTAACGTTAAAAAACAAGAGCAAAAGAAAGGCTCCAAAGGATCGAACTCAAAACTTTCGCCCACATCATCTGCAGTTTCTAACCCATCTCAAAAAAGTTCAAGTTCGGATGGCGCCTCTCCGTCGCCTCAGACTACGCATACATCACGTTTCTCATTAAAAGGTCGGCGCCTTTTTGGCAAGAAAAAAGACGAAGAGGGTGAGCATGCGGCTCCAAAGAAAGGTTTTGGGTTTTTTGGACACAGAGACTCAACTAGTGGGGACCCCAATACGTTGTCGCCTGTGCCTTCTAATGCATCATCAGGGCCTGTGAATGTTGCCATGAGTCCTACACGCCCAACTAATACAAACAGCTCCACAAACGGGAACAACAGACTTCCGTCACTAGCATCTTCAAATGAGTCCATACAAACTCGAAATAATACCGGACTATACGCCTACCAGAGCAACATTAGTATGGGCAGTAGTCAGAGCAGTGGGTTTGGACAATCATATCCAGGTTCGCAAAATGGAGCAAACAGCAACAATGCAATTACAGGCACAGGCACATTCACCATGGGAAAGAAGAAGGCCTATCACAGCAATGTCAGAGCTGACCACTCCAGCATTAATCAGAACCAGTTAAGCACGGCCCTCACGCCCTCCTCCGTTACCAAAGCAATGGGAGCCCAATCCATAATTGACAACTTCATAGTGGTGAACGAGCAGGATTTGCCGTTTGCTCCCGATACCATTGAGAGTGTAATTTCGCTTCTGGACATGCTGATTGTCATCTATCGTAGCATTGCTCAAACTCTGGAAGACTCGCCCAACATGCAGAAGAACGAGCTGACTGATATCGATCTAGCCCTGGCGTCTGTAGAGATAATTTTGCGGCGCACTATCATCACTGAAGGACTGGTTATGCTAGACGCTGAGTACTTGAAGCGTCGTGAGCCGCGAAGCAGGGACATGCTTGAGAGGGATATCATTCGAGTTAGCTCGCAACCCAATGCAAACAACGCGACAAAAGCTCATTCCAACTACTATGGCAAAATGACAGAGGCATCTGTCAATGTGATGCCTCGGTCCCAAGCCATGTATGTATAGATTTACGAACGATTGCGACGTGTTATGAACAGCTTTGAGTTTTTTACGAATTGTTTGATTATTTGTTTGTTTGATTGTTAAAAAGAATTTTTGTGTTTATGAAAGAATATCTAGTCTTAGATCTAATTGGTGGAGTTTTTTGGTCAAAAATGTGCTCTATTGAAGCCGTTTTCTAACGTGCGAGCTGCCAATGTTCCCCTGAACCTTCTTGGACGCCCTTGATCCCTAGTCTTTGTAAAGCTCAACATCTCGACGATTCAACGGTAAACAGATTAGACTTGGACTAGACGAGACGAGACTCTAGCAGCAGCCAAAAAACACACGAAAAAACGGACCTTTGAGCACGCCGCCTTATAATTGCCTCTTTGGCATGGTTTTTTTCCTGGTTTCAGGGAACGCCAACGGCGGCACGCGTACGGCGCTTTACTAGCCGAAAGCAAGATTTGGCTATACCCTTTTCCCATACGTCAAGCTTGAGCACGTTCTGTGGTCGTGCCATATTTTTTTTTTTTCAGCTGGGTCGACTTGGGCAGGAACTATGTGAAAACCTGGATGTGGATGGCGAGTCAAGTTGTATATACCGGGTGTCAGCGGTATGTGATTGTGAAAGCCTACCAGGAGGCAAAAGTCTGCGGCAGAGTCTAGGCTACTCAATCTACTGGTATCTGCACAGGCTCATAAGTAGCCTCAGTAGTAGCCTTAGCAGTAGCCTAACAACCTGGAAGAACTCAAAATAGTGACCGCCGTGTAGTTCGTAGCTATTTTCCCTAAAAAGAAGCAAGATTATCCGCGGCAGTCGCCAGGTACGGAATAGGGTCGGCTTCAAGGTAAGCTTTTATTCTTGTTTTGGCTCACAGTTTTGTTGATAAAGTATACTGGTACATTCCGTTCTCAACAGCGTACGTCGTTCAGTGTTTCCGGTAAAAAACCCGGACAATCGATACGGACAGTGACGATATGGATACCAAGATAGACGATTGTAACAGCGCCGATGCGCAGCATAATCGATACTATATACCACAGATTATCAGATGGGATGATCATCATGCTGAAATTCAATATGCAAAGCGCACGCTTCTCTTCAGAACTAAGGCTTGTGAGCATTACAGGTACCCACAGATTTTCAAAAGCCAGGACCAGGATTAGGACTTAACGTTTGCTGAGGTAAATTGAAAAGTAGCCGGCGGCCTCTGAACACGATATCTTGCGGCAAAAAACCCGACACTGAGATCAAAACTGAAATGAAAGCTAAAATCAAATCCCGGAAAAGAAATGGAAGTGGGGTTTGGACCAACACCTCCACCAGAATAAGAACAAAATTGCCATGATCAAAAACTCTGGAGCAGGTATTACATCTAGCACCTACATACAGTATCAATAATCACTACACCTTGCTCATAATCCATCATGTTGTACCATGAGGATATTAACTAGACTAGTTCTTCTCACGTTTACCTACCTTGAAAATTTGATACACACGCATTTGAAGTTCTGATTTGAAGCAGCGACAAGCTGGCATTGTCTTGTTATAACATGTACCAAACCAAAACGATAGTCTCGTCTAGATAGTCTGTTTTTGCAAATTAGAAAATGATATACTCAAGTATGGCAGTGAATGATTAGAGTAGTGTACTAGACGAGGAACTAGATAAAAGCCCAGTCAGAGAACCAGGTTAAAAACCATGAGTTGAAGAAGCGAGAGAAAAAATTCACAAAACAAAAGAGTCAAGTAAATATAAGACTATAGTTTGCAATTGTCTGTCTAGACGGCGTTGACACCTAGTTTTATTTTGCCCCAAGATCTATACACACACATGTTAGTTTTGTCCGTCATATAATTATTGAATACTGGTTTTGTGAAATATATGTCAGCAACAGCATTAACAGATACAGCGTCGAAAACTTCAACGAGACAGCTGTATCAGCAGCTAATTTTATCACCACAATGGTTCTATCAAATCAGAATTGCCCTCGAAGGTAAAGCCAATTATGAAAGTCACTCATTTATTCAGCTATTCGCTCCATTCAGTCCTTTGCAAGGAGCAATAACAATGGCAACAGCAGCATTCAACGAAATACATAAGCTTGAATGAACATTGTTTATCTTTTTGCGAGCCAATAATGGCGACACAAATTTATGAATGTATGGTGTATGAATATATAAATGTATAAATGTATGTATGCAAAATATAAATACTGGATTTAGCTACTTAACAACAATAGGTACCGTATATAGACAGATGGTGGATGAAATGACGAAGCACATCATGACTCGGCTTTGCCTTGAGCCGCAATTCTCAAATCCTGTTACAGATGAAGCTCAAGCTCAATTCAATGATACACCTGCAATATCCTTTTTATACCAGTCCCAGATTCAGTTCAGTCGATGTGGGCTTGGCGCTTGAGCTTATTAATGCTTACTACTCGAGGCTCAAAGCTTGAGCGCCATTTTCAGTTCCTGAACCCGCAGTTCTGTTAGTCGAATCACTTCTTTAAGCTCCTGCTCGTGATACATTGCACGATCAAACTTTGCCTGCCCAAAAGTTCCTGCCGCTCTTGCTGCTGCATCCCCGGTTTTGGTACTTCCTACCAACTGGGCTCGGTCTGCAATCCAGCTCCATACATTGTACTCTTCTTCCAGCCGTATCAAATCAAGTCTATCTGATGCTAGCTTCAACATCATCTGGGTCTCGCTTTGAGATCCCCCGCCCAGGAACAGTTTTTTAAAAATCCAGTAAAAAACGAGCCCAATTAGAATAAGAGTCCATAGCGGCAGCGGAACCATTTCGAATGGCGTTGATGTGAGTTGAGCAGATACGTTGCCAAGAATGGACTGCAGCATGCCCCCAGTGTTGCCATCGCTAGAAGAAGTCGGTGCGGATTTGCTCCTCTTCCTTCGTTTCAAGTCCTTCTTCGATTTTTTTTTTAGACCCCCAGCAGCACTAGTTATCGATGGCCTATGGCCTTTCGATGCACCCGTTTTTTTGACGGAAGCATTTAGTTCTGCAATCAGGTTCTTTGAAAACCCAAGCTGTCCATCGTGCGTTCCCTTTTCAATCGGCCCTTTGAACCACGACTTGGCTGACCACTCAACCAAGTAAGTGAGCAATACTTGCGTCGTGTTATGGTCAGCCCATGAAATAGTATACCTTGTTTTCGTCAAGAAAGAGCTTCCACTAGGTACATCGGGCGTCTGCGTGCTAGTAAGTACTGTTACATGGCTTTCCATGTTCCATGTCTCTATAGTGTCCGTGCACAAGCACCGAGTCTGCTTTGGACCAACGGGCCCGCCCAATGGTTTCACATACTCATATACCCGTTTCATTCCAGGAGCTAAACTTTCAAAAGCAGGCAAGCCCTTGAGTTGCACGTTTTTTTCCTTTTCTGTAATGAAGTTGCTGATCCATTTTGTGTCTTCGCCAAACAGCAGGTTGACGACAATCCCGAGTGGAGCAGCTACGATTTCATCAATAAGTAATCTCTCGCCCGCTGCTTCGTAGTCAAAGTCAGGATTTGTTGCCGCGTGAGTCTCAGCGCCAAGATTGGCCACGGGCCATTTTGGCGCCCCTGTAGTTCCACCAACAGGCAAAGCATCATTCGAAATCTCACTTGCATCGGGTGCCGGCGCAGATCCAATATCAGGAGCCACATTGGTAGGCTTTGCAGAAGCTCCAAACTCGTCGCTTATTGACACATCAGAACCAGATTCATATTCGTCTAGAGAGTTCTCCTCGCCAGAGTCCTCGTAGTCATCGAAGTCCGATTCCAACGCAGATTCATCGTCATCTTCTTCTTCAGATTCGAATCTTGCAATATCAAGTTCATTATCTCCCGCCGGGAGCATCAAGTCGTTACGCGCAGTAGTCTGGCGCCATGCATTCATGATAAAGTCATATACCGAGTCTCTTGAAATAAATGATGCAAACGAGTGACGAGCATGGAGAGTTTGCACAACAATACCGTTTGGAAATAGGCCCGCCGTAGTTTTTTTTTCCAGACCAACAATCTCATTAAATGAGATAATGAGGTTAGTGACCCATCCCAAAATATTTGAATTGAAGCAGATGTTGCGCTCGGACACATAAATGCGGCCCTGGATCAGGATCTCACGGCTGAGTGCACAGCTAAAATCGTCTAGTAAAAAGTCATGCAAAGGCAGCGACCTGAAGAGTTTGTGAAAATCTTGATTGCGCTTTTTGCTTGTATATGCAAAACCAGTAAGACGCTTTCCTGCGTCCACGTCGCCTCGAGGCTTAGGCCGGTCACCATCACTATCTTCATCTACTTCCTCAATAGGAGTAGGCGAACTCGAAGATCCAGAACCCTTTTTCAACGAAAGCGAAGATCGGGACGCAGCAGGCATAGTCATGGCCTTTTCCAAAGACCTCTTCTTTGATAACACCGGCTTGGTCGTCTTTTTGGGCCGTTTCCATGAAAGTGCATCGAAGGACCTGCGATGCTTGAGTTCAGTATGGTCTGGCAATGTGGGGAGCGGTGCAAGTGATGCGCTTGAGTTGTAGTGCGGATTGTGGTAACTTTCGGTGACGTCTGTGTTTTTGGTTGTTTGATCGTCTACAAACTGGGTGTCCATTATAAGGGAAAACGTTGGTTCTGTTGTAATAACTTTTTCAGAGTGGCCCTGCTCAGGGAGGCCGAGACTGGCTAGAGAAAGCTCTCCTTTGCCTAGCATGAGTACAGGAGAGTCCACAGGTTCGGGTGGGCTGGTCAAAACGGACGAGGGGGCGGATATAATACTGTCGCTTACCGATCGTTGATGCAAGTTTGTGGCAGTAGGTTCAGCGTCAGGATTACTTCCTCGCAAAGCAGACGTAACGTTTTGAGCAGCAGAAATCACAGAAGAGAAAAACGTGGCCTGGGGAGTTGGAGATGGATTGTCGGAGAGGTCATTCACCGTATAAGCATTGCGGAGAGGTTTGATGTCAGACTGAGGTTGAGATTTCCTAGATAGTGCAAGTTAGCATGAGCTGTACAAGATACAGAGAGAAAATTGGCCAATTTGTCAAGAAAAAGGGGCCATTCCTCCTGAACTTACAGATGTGAAGAAGAGTTGGAGTCACTAGTACCAGAATTTGCTGCGGTTGGCGGAATAGGTGAATCCTGAGGCATGCCGGTGGCTGAAAAGGAAACCTGCTTCTTCAAACCGGAAACAGGAATTGTAGGCCGCGACACGAAACCTGTAGGCGATGTCGGTGAAGATGGTATAGACGACGGGGAGGACATTGGACGGGCATCAGGAGCGACATGAGCCGGCTTGGGCTGAGTTAGAGCGCCGGGTTCAAGCCCCTTGGGGTAAATATGAGCAGAACCAGGAGGAGGTAGGGCAGTAGTCGTGGGAGGTGGCAACTTCATAGGCTGAGCTGGAGGATATGACAGCCTGTTGTCAGATATCATTGTGAAGACGAGAATGAAGATATTGTACTGTAGAAAGAAAGAAATTAGGAAGAAAAGAGTACAAGGAAGATATATTTTTCAGAGCTCAGTAATCTTTTATCATCGTAGTTAACTTTATTATCATAACGGACAAACTCTACCTAGGCGCTGGCACCTTGTGGTAACCTACGGCACTTTGACGTAGATGTCTACCACAGAAAAATGAAATTCACACGCTCTCATGAGCAGGATTTGACGATTCTATTCATGCACAGCCGCACACCCCTTGAGCTCTTTTACGGTACCAGTGATTATATGAACATTGGTTTCTACTAGATTCTAAGACAATACGGTGCGGTTAAACGAGCGGATTGTTGGTACTATTCCCTTACACCGGTCACGAAGTTCAACCATGTCCTGGCTTCCGTACACCTCCTCAAACCTTTCTCGCTCGGCATCAAACACCCCTTTCACAATGGACTCCCGGATACCCCGAAAAAAATCAGCAAGCACCGCAAGATTGTGCTGTTGAAGCAAAACTAGCGCCGTCATCTCGTGGGCGTCCAGTAAGTGATGGACAAAAGCCCGACTATGAGGTGAACATACGTCACTACTGTAAACGCCGAAACTAGAGGTGTCAATTTTGTATATAGGCTCCCAAAGGTTGAACCCCAGCACTGGCTTGGTAGAGGCGTTTGAGGGCGCTGGAAAAGTGAAATCAAGAGCTACACCTGCATCAGTCATGGTGGTAGCCAGGTCTCCATTAAATATATCTGCACCACTGGCTGCAATTAGCTCAAGTACGTCAGACGGAGTCTGCAAAGTGGATACGCAGTTATATCGGGGAAGAGCAGCAAGCTGACGATGTTCAATAGCAGCTATCGTATTAATCCAAGAATCACTAAGAGGGGGAGTTGCCTTTTCAAGCGCGTTTCCTTGGGAGTTCCAAAATGAGATCCCTGTAATGCGATCGCGTTTGGAGGCCACAAAATCTAGGTATTCAGACTGAGCCCTTAGATCAACTGAGGGCAGGACCGGCGCAAATATATGCGTATCAAGACCATCTACAGCAGTAAGTAAATTTTCCAGCCAGCGCTCAGATCGGACCAACATTTTGCGCACCCTGTTACCGCCAGGTCGCGTGCCCGATTGTGGAAAGTCAGGGTTTGCAAGCGCAATGTCGGGTCTCAACTTTATAATGAATTCAAAGTACTTGTCGAGCGCCAAATCACGACATCCTTCAGCAGTTACAATGCTGATTGTCTTGTCGGAATTAGTATTTGGATGTGCTTCTGGGGCAGATTTGCGAACACTGACTACCATGGGCACTTCGCCCGGCAGACACAGAAACTCGCGAGCACCGTTTGCGTGGGGAAACTGAAATATTGACGGGTTCAATGGTAATTTGTCCATGAAATCCTCAGCAGCCACGTAAAAAGCTGACTTGTTGGGCATGGCATGGACATTGTCCGGCGTTAAATGAGTGACGGCGCCTCTTGATGTTGGAATGATGAATGCCGGTGTAGCAAGAGCAGGGCGGCCTGCAAAAGTCAGCAAGCCTGCCCGGGCTAAAGAGGCCGTAGACTGCGATAGAATCTTGAAAGGCATGTCGTCGATTGTCATTGCAAATGTATGGCCTACCCGCTGTAAGATAGCCAGAGATCGAAAGGTAGATGGGTGGGAAAATTTCAAAAAAATTACAAACACATTACGTACTTCTACTGGCCCAGGTCTCGCAGGTCAAAGTGTGAGTAAACAATGGCAGAGAAAGCGTTTAGTTCTTGAAGATCGATCATAGCAGTGAGATAGTCATTCCGGTGAAAGGGAGTTTCAGGGACAGCCATGGCCGCTGTTTGGCGGGTGAAGTTTGCAAGTACGCTTGCAAGTTTGACCTTGGTGTCCGGAAGTGGGTAGAGTTGGGCAGCAGTAGTGCTCACCACAACAGCGAGCCCGGAGTGTACAAGTCTTTTGATGACTTCACTGGAGTCTCTGGAGTCTACAAAGTATGTAGTCTCATCTAAAAGGGCACGTAGATCTTGGGGAATTGTGGCAGTTTGAACACCTGAGGCCTGTGCCAAAACGTATTGTTCAAGTTCTGGCTCTGGCAATAGCATGGTAAAAAATGTGGACGAAGCGTCATTGTAGTCTATTAAGTACTGGACCTGGCCAATAAGTTCGGAGAGCTCTGCAATAGATAGATCAGCGCGCGGGTTGAGGTGGTCAAACACATGTACAACGGCATCGTGGACTCGGTCAGAGAGAGCAATCCAGCCTTCATTAAGTAGCCACCAGTTGAATTTGAGGTAGATTGAGTTGATTTGTGAGTTACGGGTGTTGTCCAAGTATGGCTCGCGAAGGTAGACGACAGACGCAACATAGCTTTTTCTGCCTAGAATGCTAAGCTGTAGGCGTGTAAAGTACACCAACAAGGCAAGTGAGTATATCAGCGTGAACAACCGAGTCAGCGTCTGAATTTTCAAGTCCTGCCAGAGCTGAGCTTTAGAACGAATAGTAGTTGAGGAGTTGCCCAGAAATGTGCTGGAAGTTGTGCTACGCGCAGAGGATTTGTCCAGGCGCTTTGCCTGTAGCTCCTGGGTAATTTGTTCCACTGGAAATTTGTCGCGAATGTCTGCCACAAGGCCCGGCATGAGCGCCATGATAGAAACCAAGGCATCTTGCTGGTTCTGTTCGAACCGAAGGCGTAAGTTGTCTTTGGCAGCGCGCTCGGTGGCAGCTCGGTCTTGGAGCTCGCTGAACTTGGATTTCAAGTAGTCAAGGGCAACATAGCCGGAAACCGCTACTCCTGCTGACAGAAGTAGCTTCCGCTTGTTGCGGTCTAGGAAGCCAGAAAAGGCCGATATCATTGTTGTAACAGTCATAAAGCGCAAGCGTCTTTAAGAGAAGTGAAATTTAGGGCCAAGGGCATGTGATGCAGCTAAATCCGAGTTTTGTAACTATATAAAAGTGGTCGGCCCATCGGTCAAACCATACGGACGTTAGAACAAAGTTGGATATCGGTTCGGTCAATCTTTACGAGTGCCAAGCAAGCTAACAGAATCAATTATTCTTTTCAATTACTTGAATCAAAAGCTATAAACCAATAAATACAGTACTTTCCAATCCTTCTTACTATGCTTCAGAGTTTAGAATCAAGCTCTTTTCGACTTGTGTGATCTCTTTGTCTTGGACTTTGACTTTGCCTTCTTGGACACCGGTTGTGCAGGTTCATTCGACTTGCTGTCGTCGTCAGAAAGCTCTATAGGATTTGCTTTTGCATGAACCGAAGCAGCCATTTTTTGCAAATAGTCCTCCGGGTCCGGCTTGTCGTCAGCAAAGATTGTGTGTTTTGGCTTTCCCAGCGAGTGCTGGATTATTCTCTGTGCAGCAGCCTTATCAACTTTCGAGTGGTTTACTTTCGGTTCTAACGGTGCGTTGTCTTTGACACGTTTGAGCTTTGCCATGGAGGCTTTGATTCTGTCAAGCTCAAGCATGATGGGATGGCCCTTGGTTTCAAGGCCGTTGTTTTTGAGGTGTGCAAA
The DNA here is from genome assembly GCA_030564925.1 of Geotrichum aggregatum. NCBI lineage: Eukaryota > Fungi > Ascomycota > Dipodascomycetes > Dipodascales > Dipodascaceae > Geotrichum > Geotrichum aggregatum. Next base: position 59,429 of record JAJMAH010000020.1, read on the forward strand.
GATTATGGAGTTGAGCGAGTAAGCGAGGAGGGCGTAGTGTTCAGCCTGCTCATAAGGAGCGAGAGATTCTACAGTGACGCCATGGATAATGGGGTCGAGGCTTGCCTGGAGTGTTTTGACTTGGGCAGCAAGGTTGTTTGCGTGTTGTTTGACGGTGGGTATATTTTCCATTGTGTGTAGGTGTGTGTATAAGAGCGTACCCGCGCGAGTGTAACTAGAGGATATTGTAAGATCTAAAGTGAGACCAAGATCGGAGATGAAGAATTTCTGTTAGACGATGTTGATTGTGAGAAGGAACGTGAAAAAATGAAAAAAAAATAAAAATTGCATAATCATAAATAACATGATTAATACTTACATAATCATACCAGTAGAAATTTTACTGATAGTGCTAGCCGCATCCAGCTGAGTTTAAAGCTTATCAGATCAGACAGGTTTTGAACTTGATAACTCCTCATGTGTTGGCCTTAGGACATGTCAAAAGGGTCTCATTGCACGTGTAGCCAAATATAAAATACTTTTATTTTGGCCATTTCCCCCTTTTTCCTTTCTTCCTTATAGCATATACTGTTAGAATAGTCACAATTGCCACAATCGCCAGCATGGATTCTGTTAAACGCTCAACAAGCGTCGACACCCTCAGCGAGTACGTCGCCCAGATGCAGACCTCTTCGCCCTCTGCAGACGCGTCTACAGACCCCAACGACCCCAATGCTTCCGTAGAGCACCTTCTACTCTCTTGCACGCTCAACGCTGATGAGAATCCTGTGGAGTTCTATGCAGAGTCCATACCCATCGAGACCCCAGAGTACATGCATGAAATCAAGGTGTGCACCGAAAGCGACCTGTATTTTTTGCGCTGGGTTTTCGAAGGCTGTTTCGACGAGCTCACTTCTTATTTAAAACAAAATTTTCCTGACTTCAAAGTGCTGCGCGCACAGCCAGAGCCAGGCATCAACTGGGCAGAGTTTAGAGAGGGCCGTCGTGGCTTTCTGGTGTGGTTGGTAAGAACTAAAAGCAGAGACGATCCGTTGGCTGCATTGCAAGACCTTCTCAGCGGATCCCGTGATGATGCTTCTACAGGCAGCCGTGAAGCCGTTCTCGCCAGCCTGGTGGGCAAGCAAGTAGGTGTTGTCCGTCGACAAATGCGGAAGTTTTACAAGGAAATTGAGGAAACGGAACGCCAAATGTCGCAAATCTGGAGCCTTGTGTCGCGTGCCGGTCTGGATGAGCCCGTTGCGGACGACGCGGTCAAGCCACTTACCATGACGGCTCTAGAAGGAGCCTCATCTCAACAAGGCAAGAGCGAGCAGTCGGGCAAAGCAGTGGTTCCTCTCACGGAATATCACGGCGAAGGTGGGGCAAGCGAATGGAGTGTAGTGGACGAGGATGAGGACCGCGAGCTGACGAGTCTTAGCGGCTATGACAGTGCCAGCGATGGCGATTAGGTGGTCTACGGTAGTCTTGGAGGTGGCTTGTTTTGGTATAGTTTTATAAACTTTTATATACGTATAGAGTTTACTGGTAGATGTCTACTACTGTAGTCTACTATAATCGCAAGTTTTACACGAAATCTAGATAATGAGGATGCCTTACTATGGTGCTATAGAATCATCGGGAAAGGTCAAGATAGGAAGAGATATCGTTGGGAGTCCAGAGAGATAGTGAAAGCTAGCTTAAGCCCCACTCACCCTCTCAAATACTACCTATTTCCCGAGAATGGGCTCGATTATTAATCATGAACGGGTGGCAACCTGTTGGTTGGCTGGGCTCATAGGGGTCGTCGTGCTTACCGCTGCCGAGTCTCCGGGTCAAACGCTCCGTGGTTCTGGGTAGGCCAACTCGTTCTCGGTACTCTCGGCGCCTCTCGGCCTTTGCTTGGCCCGTTGCTTGGCCGTTGCTTGGCCGGGCGTGACATTGGGCACGTGGTCTTCGCTCTCTGCAAAGTCTGCAACCTGTGCATGGTATCTGCTGGGTACTGGCGTGGTACGGCATGTGGCCCTAAACCTAGATTGTGCGCGTGTCAGACTGGGCCATACAAAAGGTAGCAAGCCTAGCTACTCCCGGATCCACGTTTACTACTGGGCGCTCGCGACATACACCGCAGAGTCGGCTCTCGCGGCCTGGCGCAATGCTGAGGGGCTACTATACAGCTACTATAGCTGCTAGTCTAGTAGTAGGGCTGTTGCATGTGCTGTGACGGAATAGAAGGGTTGCATTGTAGTCCTTGATAGCTATACGGGGCTCATCTGCGAATAGCTGATAGCTGCTAGTCTAATCCCATAGAAGCCTGCCGTGGTACGATGAAGAATGGCTGCTTTGAATGCTTAAGAATACGCGGCTGATACATGAAAAACAAAAAAACAAAAAAAAACAAAAAAAGATTCCTTTTCGAGCCAACACCCATTGGCTATAGTTAACGTTTTCTAGGCCAAGCCGAGAGATGCGTCACAAACACAACACACACCTTTAAGCTCTTTGTTGAAAAGGGCCCTTTTTGACGTTTTCAAGTATACGAAATTTCACGAACAGACACCTCTTCCTCTCCGTCTATGATAAATAATCCGCTAGCCACTATTTCAGTTAGCGGCTGGCGTCCTTGTTTAGCTGCTTAAATCTGTGTAATTGCTTTGCTTTTTAGGTTTCTCGCGTTTTTTTCTGGGCGGGTTGGCTTCAATGCTATTGTACCATATCACTACGCTTGGCACTATGGTACGAAGGGTTGGCATTATCAATTAATCATGGCGATATATCGATTGCAATAAACTCTCTTGGTGATATCTACTTTGTACTTGCCGTTTGTTAATTTATAAAAGAAGCTTGTTTTCCCTCCATCTCTTCGTCTTTCCGTTTCATTAAAGCATGCCTTATTGGTAATTCATTTGTTTATACTCACATCTCTCTTTCTCTCTCTCCTCAAGCATTACTCCTCTGTTTATTTCCCAAGTCATTTCTTTTAATTACATTCATCATGGAAGGTCGAGCCCCTCCTACACCTCAGGCCTGGACACTCTCCATAGCGGAAGCCGCTAAAGAATTTAACACAGATACTGCCAATGGCTTAACTAAAGAAGAAGCCGCTGCTCGCATAGCTACTCATGGTCTAAACCAGTTGGACCAAGGTGAAGGCATCTCAATTGTTAAAGTTCTCATTTCTCAAGTATGCAATGCCATGATTCTTGTTCTATTTATTTCCATGGCCATTTCATTTGCTATCAAGGATTTCATTGCCGGTGGTGTTATTGCCGGTGTCATCGCCATCAACGTGTTCGTAGGATTCATTCAAGAATACAATGCCGAAAAGACTATGGACTCTCTTCGCTCTCTATCTTCTCCCACTGCTCGCGTCATTCGCAACGGTACTGACGATACAGTCCCTTCTCAGGACGTTGTCCCCGGTGACATTGTTGTAGTCAAAGTTGGCGACACTGTCCCTGCTGATTTCCGTGTTGTAGAGTCCATGAACTTTGAAACTGACGAAGCACTTCTTACCGGCGAGTCTTTGCCTGTTTCCAAAGACGAACATGCAGTTTTTGAGCCCACCACTCCCGTCGGCGACCGCATTAACATGGCCTACTCGTCTTCTATTGTAACCAAAGGTCGTGCCAACGGTATTGTTGCTGCAACTGGTATGCATACCGAGATTGGCGTCATTGCAATGTCGCTCCGCGGTCAAGACAAGGGCTTCCGCCCGGTTAAGCGTGACGAATTCGGCAAGGCCCGCAAAAGAGACTACATGGGCGCGTTTTTGGGAACAATCAAAGATGGTATTGGTGCTTTCCTGGGCACTTCAGTGGGCACACCACTGCATCGAAAGCTTTCACAGCTCGCTATTCTGCTCTTTGGTATCGCCGTCCTTTTTGCTATTATTGTCATGGCCGCTCAAAAGTTCCACGTTAATAAAGAGGTTGCCATTTATGCTATTGCGGTAGCCTTATCTATGATTCCAGGATCGTTGGTTGTCGTTTTGACCATCACCATGGCTGTCGGCACTAAAGTCATGGTCACCCGAAACGTTATTGTCCGCAAGCTTGACTCTCTTGAGGCCTTGGGCAGCGTTAACGACATTTGCTCCGATAAAACTGGTACTCTCACTCAAGGTAAAATGGTGGGCCGCAAGGTCTGGATTCCTCAGGTTGGTACTTTTCAAGTGTCTAACTCTAACGAGCCGTTCAACCCAACGCTGGGCTCTCTTTCCTACTCGCCCAACTCTCCCTTATACGACAGCAAGGAAGAAGATATCCATGAGCCTGTTCCATCCCCGCTCCCTGAGACTTTTGTTCAATGGCTCGATGTTGCGTCCCTTGCAAACATTGCCAATGTCCGTTACGACGAAGAGAGCGAAGAATGGAAAGCCAACGGTGACCCTACTGAGATTGCTATCCAGGTATTTGTAACTCGCTTTGACTGGCAACGCTCTAAGTGGACTGAAGGTGACTCTCCTCGCTACGTTCACCTCGCTGAGTACCCTTTTGATTCTTCCATCAAGCGAATGACTTCTGTTTATCAAGATACTGAAACCGAACAGGTACAGGTATTCACCAAGGGTGCTGTTGAGCGTGTTATTTCTTGCTGTGAAACCTGGTATGGTGCCGAAGGCAACAAACTTGCTTCCTTTACTGACGTTGATCGTGCTCATGTCCTTGAGAACATGGAAGCTCTCGCCCAGCAGGGCCTGCGTGTTCTGGCGTTCTCTCGCAAACTTGGTGACTCTTCTGTAAACTACAAGACCTCCGAGCGACTTGATATTGAAAATAATCTTACTTTTCTTGGACTTATTGGTATTTATGATCCTCCTCGCCCAGAAACTGCCGGTGCTGTCAAGATGTGCCACAAGGCCGGTATCAACGTTCACATGCTGACAGGAGATCATCCCGGCACCGCGCGCGCCATTGCCCAGGAAGTTGGCATTCTACCTCACAACCTTTACCACTATGCGGAAGATGTTGTCAAGATCATGGTACTGACCGCACCCGAGTTCGATGCTATGTCCGATGACGAAATTGACGCGCTACCTGTACTGCCTCTAGTTATTGCCCGCTGTGCGCCACAAACCAAGGTCCGGATGATTGATGCGTTGCATCGCCGCAAAGCTTTTGCTGCCATGACTGGTGATGGTGTTAACGATTCTCCATCGCTCAAGCGCGCTGATGTTGGTATTGCCATGGGAATTGCTGGCTCGGATGTTGCCAAGGACGCCTCCGATATTGTGCTGAGTGATGACAATTTCGCTTCAATTCTCAATGCTGTTGAAGAAGGTCGTCGAATGACTGCCAATATTCAAAAGTTTGTTCTCCATTTGCTCGCTGGTAACATTTCACAGGCCTTATTTTTGCTCATTGGTCTTGCATTTCAAGACGATCATGGGTACTCGACTTTCCCTCTGTCTCCTGTTGAAGTTCTCTGGATTATTATGATTACGTCTGCTTTCCCGGCCATGGGTCTCGGTGTAGAGCGTGGCGACCCTGATCTCATGGATCGCCCTCCCGTTGACCCCAAAGCCGCGGTGTTTACATGGGAAGTCATTGTTGACATGCTTATTTATGGATTTTGGCTCGGCACAATCTGCGTTGTTGTATTTGTTGGAATTGTTTACGGTGAAGGCAAGGGCGAGCTTGGTCTCGGCTGCAACAGTGAATACAACCACAGCTGCCGCTATGTATTCCGTGCTCGTTCAACAGGTTTCATCATCATGACCTGGTGTCTTTTAATCCTTGCCTGGGAAGTCATCGACATGCGTCGGTCTATATTTGCAATGCATCCTGAATCAGAGACACCCTACACTCAGGTTTTCAAGGATCTCTGGTCTAACCAGTTTTTATTCTGGTCTGTTGTGCTTGGATTTTTTACCGCTATCCCCCTCATTTATATTCCAGTTATCAACAAGATAGTCTTCAAGCATGGGCCCATCTCCTGGGAATGGGGAGTATGCATTGCTGGTTTGGTTGTCTTTGTTATTGGCGTTGAAGGTTGGAAGTGGGCAAAGCGCGTGTACTTCCGACGCAATAGGACTACTCCACACAACCCTGAGCATGATCTAGAGCGAAACGAGCCTTTTGCAAAGTATGCCTCGTTTTCGAGACAGAACACCATCGAAAACCAGGTCTTGGCTATTACGGGTAAAGCATAGATGTATTGTGTGAGTGTGTGCATGTTGTTTTTTAGATAGTTTTCCTTTTATAATTATAATTTGTTGTGTATGGTTTTTTGTTGTTCAGATAGAGAGGAAGTTAATTGATTGAGAATTCCATAAAATTGTTTGTGACGCACCCCCATCGAGCGAATAAATTCTATTAAAATAAAATATTACAAGCAAGCAACAATAAAAGATTGAACGAAAAACACAGCTGGCTAGCATAAGAGTGGGGTCTGGACATACTCTGAGATTCTTCAAAGTCTAGTATAACGTCCGCAAAACGTAGACAGGCACTATCACAGCGTAGCCTGCCGCTAGGCCTGCCACACTCTCTATCAACGAGTGAAAGTACAGGTTGGTCACAATCATCATCAACCAAAAGACTGCTATCAAGGCTATTGAAAAAAGCCCGATAAAGCCTAACGTTGTTTTCTCACTCAAATTCTTATCTTCACTTTCACTTTCACTTTCACTTTCAAGTCCAACCTGAGCCTCAGCTTCAGTTTCACATTCTTTCAGTGGCAACCTCTTCAACAAGCAGGCTGCTTCCAAACGCTCAAAAACAACTTCATACCACATTACCAAACTTCCCTGCGCAATCAAAAACAAGTGCCCGCTTGGATCTTGACCCCCTGACCAATTTCCACCAAGAAGCCTACACTTTGCGCTTCCAACGTTGTCTGCCAAAACATGAATAGCCGCATTATCAGCGCCGGTATCGATGCAGTGGCCTCCAGTCCATAAAAACACGCGGTCCATCAACGGAAGCCCAAAAAACCACTGCGTGAAGAAAAACCACCATACGGTTGCAATACCAAACCGCACAAGCTGGCGTCGAATCCGAGGTGAAATTGAAATTGATATCGAGACCGGAAGTGAACGCAAACGCAGTGGCCGTGAGCACAAAAAGGCAATGCCGCCGCTTTCATGACCACTTTGACGAACAGTGCCGGTTGCAGCCAATCTCGGCCTTTGTACACACTTCAAAAAATGCAGCCCCAGAACTATCGAGACCCAAAACCACCCATGCTTCATTATAAAAACGTTAAAAAAACTGTTCTTGCTAAACACGTGTCTCAGCACAGGCCCTCCGTGTTTTCCAATCTGCTGGCCCGGCGAAGAAGTATTATCTGGCGTTGTGGCGCCACCGAAGAGGAGAAGGATATGTATAGAAAGAGTTGTGAGAGGGTAGAGTAGTAAAGTAAAGATTTCGAGGAGCGTTAACGAGTGATAAAAACGATGACTCTGGGCACGACCATTGCTGCAGCTACATCTGCCATCTTCTAAGTTACCCAGTGCCACATTGTTTGCCAAATCCAAGGTGTGCGGTATTAGGGCTTGGTTGTGGGTGGTTGTGGGCATTTATCGATCGATAACTGGTGATTGGGGAACATGTTTAAGATTAGCGTTTTCTTCGAGGAAATAGGTATCAGCAACTTCAGCCGCATATCACGTGTTATGTAACAATACAAAATTTGACTTTTGTGAGCCATTCTTGTAGGGTTAGGTCTTGAGTGACATGAAAGCATTTCTAAGGATTCTCCGAATGATTCAGCTTCTTTCTTTTCTCCGTTTTTTGTTGCTGATTTGGCTGTGATTTAGTTTCATTAGGCGTTTGTTAGATCAAGAAACAGCACCTCAAAGCCCTTTTTATAACTTACTTCTGGCCCTTTGTAGCTCCTGGCCTACTCTCGCATCTCCCCGACACTGCATTTAGTCACATTTTTTACCAAGCCAATGTCTCGCACCAGTGTATTGCGGGCCATAAGACTCTCAAAACTGTCATGGCCAATCGCACGCACTTCTTTCAGAGCTCTGCATGCTCACTCTCATGTTCGCTCGACGACATCGCCGTCACAGCCGGCCCCAGCCGCTGCTTCGAACCCCCAAATGTCATTTCCTTGTCTGGACCGCCTCGAGAAACGCACCCAGTCCTTTGAATCTGGACCTGAACCTGACTACTCATATATATCCTCTGGCTACGAGCTTTACAAGTCGCCCTCGCCGCCATTGTTCTTGGATAACGGAGGAGTGCTACACGGGTTTGACATTGCTTACGAAACGTGGGGTTCGCTGAACAGCGATCGGTCTAACGCTATTTTGGTCCACACAGGCCTCTCGGCATCGTCGCACGCAAAGTCGCACCCAAAGAATACAAAGCCCGGATGGTGGGAAAAGTTCATTGGACCTGGACTCAGCATTGATACAAACAAGTTTTTCGTGGTCTGCACAAATGCTATTGGCGGCTGCTACGGATCAACGGGCCCCTCCAGCATTGATCCAGCTGACAACGAGCGATACGCAACTAGGTTTCCTATTGTAACCATAAATGACATGGTGCGCGCTCAGCACCGGCTTGTGCAAGACCATTTCAAAATATCTAAGCTCTACGCTTCTGTGGGAGCCTCCATGGGCGGCATGCAGAGTCTCGCATTCGCCACAGAGTTCCCTGAGTCTGTGGCGCGCGTGGTCTCCATTTCTGGATGCGCACGTTCGCACCCTTACTCGATTGCCATGCGCCACACTCAACGACAGGTCCTCATGGCCGACCCAAACTGGAAGCGTGGATTTTACTACGATGGCGTCCCTCCTCACGTCGGCATGAAGCTCGCACGCGAGATTGCCACCATTACGTACCGATCTGGTCCCGAGTGGGAAGAAAGGTTTGGCCGTGATCGCGCTGACCCCACCAAGCCTCCTGCTTTGTGTCCAGATTTTTTGATTGAAACTTACCTGGACCATGCTGGTGAGAAATTTTGTCTTGAGTATGACCCAAACTCGCTGCTGTACGTATCTAAGGCAATGGACTTGTTTGACCTTGGCGCAGAGACCCGTGCAGCCGCTCTCAAGCGAATTTCAGAATCTACACAAAAGTATCTAGAATCAACAGGCGGTGGTAAAGATTCCCCCGCAGAAGTCATTGATGGCGCAGAATCCTGCTCTCTGCCAACTACGCCTTACAAGGAGCTCCCGCGCGATGCAGTTGCGCATGTGTCTCAACAAGATCTCGTCGATGGTATGCGACCAATGGCAGATCACGATACTCTGGTTCTGGGCGTGGACTCAGATATTTTGTTTCCAAGCTGGCAGCAGAAGGAGATTGCCAATGTGCTCAAGGCTGGCAGCAGCAAGAATGGCACCAATGTACAGTACATTGAGCTCAGCCAAGAAATCAGCCAGTTTGGCCATGACACATTTCTGCTAGACGTCGAGCATATCGGAGGTCCTATGAAACAGTTTTTAGAAAAATAAAAGATATCCCACTGCTGTTAGCAGGGAAGAATGATTGTTATATTTACACAGATACACATAGTACATACAAATACTAGTTCATGAACTTTTGAGCCTTCTTTTCCAAACGAGCCATCTTGACCTTGTGTGCACGCTCCTTCTTGTTGTCCTTAACACGCAGCGTGTTCAGTCCAAAGAACTGGTACTGCTCTAAGTAGCGTCTCGACAACGAGAATTCTTTCGTGACCGCATCGTCATTCAAGCCTAGCTTTTCGATGGCCCAGTAATACCTTTGCGGATTCGATCGACGCAGGTATTTGAGAATGCCTTGTCGGCCCTGAACTAGCATCTGTAGTTTGCGCATATTGAGGTTGTCTCCTTTATGTTCCTTCATGTGGTTGACCATGAAATGAATTTTGATAGTCGCAATGGCAGCCTGGACCTCACTCGATCCAGTGTCACCCTCAAATCTGGCAAACTCCTTGGCTGCAAACATCGTGGCAAACTTTTTGCGTTCCTGTTGGCCCGCGTTCTGCATACTGATAATACGGCGTGTCGCTTCTCGTTTATCCTGCTCCAGCTGCACAACGTGCCCATATTCCATTTCGTTCTTGCGCAGCAGCGTCGCATGTTCAGCTCCGTACATCAGCTTTTCCGTGGGGCCTGTTTCGAGTCCAAACGACAGGTTGGTGGTTTCGGCAAGGGATGCCTTGAGTCGCTCCATAAACGGGACGCTAGCTCGGCCAAGCACCGGATCTACAACCTCTTGCTTGGGCTTTTGCAGTTGCCGGGCGTAATGCTTCTGAATACGGCGCAGTGATTTCACGTACGCGCTAACGCCGCGAGCCTGTGCTGACGCAGAGCTATGAAATCCTGCAGTACTGGAGGCAGCGGAGGCCACGTTAGAGGGGAATTGTCGCGTTAGCCGAACAGGCACGCTAAACCATCCAAGGGCAGAGGCTGCTTTCATGGTGTTCAAGCTGTGTAGATGTGACCTTGTGAGCTGGTGGTTGTGCGTGAGCTAGTATATGCTATTGTAGTGATCTGGACAGGAAGCGAAGGTGATTGGCGGTGAAAATGTCAAATTTTTCAAAAAAAGAGGGTAACATTTGTTCCAGAAAACATGTTATTGCTGATCATAGTATTACGTAAATAAAAGCTTAGCTGTTGCCGAGGCCCAATATTGCGGAGAGACATTCGTGAAGCTTCGCAGCCTCTAACCGTTCGAGGACTTGTAGACGGCCAAAGCCGCCTTCTCTTGACCTTCATGACTTCTTTTCTGGTATGTTACTCTTGAAATGCCGTACTCTACAACTGAGCAACAAGTCCATATTCCTCTCCAAAATCATAATGTATCTACCAGCAGAGTAGATTCTGACAATGGCCCAGACATTAGCGGCACTTTGGTGACACCGTCCGCCACAGACGTCAATGACAAAACGTTGCGTAGTCAAGCCCGCGTTGTACTCCTACTTTACGGGGTGCCAGGAGATCGCAGCGATCAATATCAGAATAAGCTTACCTACCGCCTGGCTACAGAGCATGGCCTGCATGTGTTTTATTCTCAACTGCAAACGGAAAAAGCAGATATTGGAGCTGTCGTTAACTACCTGTGCGGCGAGTGTGGTTTGCTGATTGCAGGCATAGTGAGCGACTCACAGACTGTGTCGGAAACGATGGAGTGGGTAATTTCCCAGCAGACTCTTGAACGTGGAATCTTTGTTCCTAGTTTGGTCCATTGCTCCAATGTATTTTCGGTGCCAGTCGAGAAGTCTTTTACTATAGAGGACTATTACATGAATTTTGTCAAGCACCTACGGAATGATTCCTCTATGCTGACTATTTACAGCGCAAAGAACTTTTCGGTGTCTCTGGAAGACGTGCGCAAGTACCATGGGCTAATGGGTGACAGACACACGCTGGAAGTTCTCGAAAATGCTTGCCACATCGACTCCAGTAACGGCATAGAACATGCTGTAAATCTTATTACAGAATACCTTTCAGTTGAGCAAGAAAATAAGCGCTTTTTCGAAACGCACGAATTGCTGCCAGGCCGCTCTCCGAGATTCGTGGACGGAGTCAAGGGCGTCGACAACCTTCGAGATTTTGGCGGATTCCCCGTAACCAGATTCAAGAATGGAAAGCGGCAATGGGTCAAGACAGGCGTGTTGTTTCGTTCTGCGAAACTGGATCTTGCTAGCAATCCTCAAGACATTTCCAACCTTGGAGTCAAGCAGGTGTATGACTTGCGATCCAATGTCGAGCTTGTTTCAACTGAAAAGTCTGCCGACGGACTTTTTCACTGTCCCGGGGTAACCACCACGCATGTCCCGCTTTTTAGAAACAAGGACTATTCCCCAGTAGCTCTCGCTAAGCGGTTCGGAGACTACGCCAACAATGGATTCAAAAAGACCTATTCTGAAATTCTCGAAGCTGGTGCCGTGCGTGGGTTCCGCGAAATGTTTATACACTTACGGGACCGACCTAATGAGGGCATTCTGCTACATTGTACTGCAGGCAAAGACCGGACTGGTGTATTTGCCATGCTGGTGTTGTTGTTGTTAAATGTCGAAGTTGACACCATTGCTCACGAGTATGAGCTTACCACGCGAGGGTTTGCAGCGGAACGCAATCGCATACTGAGCGCGGTCAGGCAGGGTGGCCTGGATGAAGAGCAAAAGAAACGTATGAACGGATTGACGGTTCAGGGGTTGGAAAATTTGCTGAGCTCGCGATACGGAACCATGTTGGATACAGTAGCATTGATGACTGAAAAGTATGGAGGAGTCGAGCATTACTTATTGAGCGCGGTTGGCCTCACCAGCGAGGATCTAGAGGTTATAAGAGACAACTTGTTGTTGGACGGTGAGCCCAGAAATACAGATAACACACAAGGACGTAATAGACTGTAGATGTATTGAATCCATATTGAGACCATTTGGAATATTGGGACATTGGGACCTGTCTTTGATTTGAATTTTGCTTCCATGTGAACCACAAACACACACTCGCACACCTTCAAACACATCAGTAACAAACAATGTCAGACTTACGGGGCTTGTCAACGTCCTTGAACGGCTTGAAAATGGCTCTCAAAAATCGTCCATCACAGGAATACACGAACCAGCAAGAGCTGAGTGAAGAGGACCGGCAGCTTGTTCTTGAGGCTGAGCTTGATCAAGTCCGACAAGTCAACGACGTGACCGAGGGCGTGATTGAATCACTCAAAGTAACCGAGTTCAATCTGGAGGTGAGTTCTTTTTGTGTCTTCTTTCTATATTTTTCTTACTTCTTGGCTTACCTGTACACGCAGACCGTGCTCACAGCGACCCAGAACACAGACCGCCTGCTCGACATGTGGGTCCGTATCCTTTCCCAAACCGAGCACACCCAGCGACTTCTCTTCAACAGCGACGCCTGGCAAGGCTCCACGCGTGACGACGAGTTGCAAGCAGAGCGCGAGGCCCTTCTTGCTCAGCAACGCGAACAGGAGCGACAACAACGCGAGGCAAGGGAGCGCGAGGCCCGCGACCGCGAAGCAGAAAGGCAGCGCAAACTTTTGGCGGTGGAAGAGGCCAGACGCGCAAAAGAGGCTACGATGCAAAGGCGCGGGTTGTTGAAGACGAGGGGTGGTGTGGAATCGGCGACGTCGAGGAGTAGTAGAGGAGTAGCTGGAGTGCGTCGAGGAGGAGGTACGCCGGGTGTAGTAGGAGGAACGAGAGCTGGAGGGCTGAGAGGGTCAGCCCGTGGCGGCGGGGTTGTTAGAGGAACTACGAGGAGTACAAATATAGAGGCAGGTAGTACTAGGGGTGGGCATACTTCAACGATTCCGAGGTCTGTAGGGTCTGGTATACCAAGGCGATGAGAAATCAATGTGTTACGCGCTTTTTGATACTGATCACGATAATAATGACGATGACGATGAGAAATGAATATGTATAGCATACTGGCAATCGTACACATAAAATTATTTTTTAGAAACCTTTGCACGACCTCGCTTAGCATTGAGCATCCCACGTCTGGCACCGTTACGCATAGCCTGTTCGATTCCAGCGTGCATTCGCCTAACAGCTTCTTCCTTTAAATGCTTCTCGTATGCTGTCAGTTTTTTTGGTTCCGGGTTTGCAAATGATGGTGCAAGATACGACGAGGTTGAGCTCGACTCCTGGAGCAGCGCATCCACCTGTTTGTCTAGCTCTGTTTCTCTATTTCTTTCTGCTACAGATGCTGCTCTGGGGTCCTTCTTGCGATTACTGATGCCATTGCTCTTGATTTTGCTGGTGCTAACAACTGTTTGCCGGACGTCAATTTCAGAGAGAAGTCCTTCGAGCGGGTTCCTTGGTTTCTGCTGTACTTGCGAATCGGGTTTTGAAGGTAGTGATGGCGGCAATGGTAGTACTAATGAATTTCCATCTGTCGTCGACAAGACAGGCGCTGTACTTGCACCACCTGTTCCGCTTGTTTCATCACCACTTTTGTCTAGGACACCAGGCGGAGACGGTTGCATCGTAGACGAAGCACGCTGGAACCGGCTGCTGACCAGCAAGTCTTCATGGCCGCCAGAAGACACCGTAGTACTGTCTTTATCACTGTTCTTAGCTTCTTTTGAGCCTACCGACAGGCCATGATATTTTTTTTTGCGCAGCCGCTCTAGTTCCTTGCGGCGAATTAGGCTTTCAGCAAGAGCCAAAGAGTCTTGTTCAGATTCTAGTTCTGGCTCTTGTTTCTCCGAGTCATGATGTAGGAATTCGTTCTGTGAAGGAGATTTCTCTAGCTAATTAGAAAGTCCACTAGGTACGAGTGCCCGAGATATACATACCCTTTGTAGTCAAAGCAGGTAGATTCTGTGATAAGCATTTCCGTCGCCTGAACGTCTGCATCTGTGAAGTTGCTTAAAAGATGCTGTGAAGATCTGTGAAGTCCTGTGAATAGGCTTGGGGTCTGTGAAGCCGAAGTGACAACATTTCGTGTCGATAAAATTACCTAATAACTTTTTGTGCCAATTTGTTTACTTAATAATGCCGCATATTTGAGGCTATTTATGTCAGCGCTATGACGCTTATGTAACGGACGCGACACGCGAACCAAAGCGGATACCAATGAATTTGTTCACACTAAAAGAAAACAAAAAAGAAAAAAAAAAAAAAAGGAGGTGCACTGGTCTATTCACCACTTTTCCAACCTTCTCCCTCATCCCTCTTCTTCATCACTTTCCACACGTCAACAGACTTCAAAAACAAGCAATGCGTGAAATCGTTTCCATCCAGTGTGGCCAGGCTGGTAACCAGGTCTCCACCGCCTTTTGGAGCACCATCACCCAGGAACATGGCCTGGACAAGGACGGCCACCTCAAGCCTGATGCCTCAGCCGCCGAATCAGACAGAATTGACGTCTTTTTCAGCGAAGCCAGCAATCGCAAGTACGTTCCTCGTGCTATCGCCGTTGATCTGGAGCCCGCTACCCTGGACGCAATTCGCTCTGGACCTCTTGGACACGTTTACCGCCCTGATAACCTGATCTCTGGTCAGTCCGGCGCCGGTAACAATTGGGCCAAGGGTTTCTATACTGAAGGATCCGAACTCATGGAGCAGGTCATGGATGTTGTACGTAGAGAAGCAGAACAGTCAGAGTCCTTGCAAG
The DNA here is from genome assembly GCA_030564925.1 of Geotrichum aggregatum. NCBI lineage: Eukaryota > Fungi > Ascomycota > Dipodascomycetes > Dipodascales > Dipodascaceae > Geotrichum > Geotrichum aggregatum. The sequence goes on from JAJMAH010000020.1 coordinate 74,436, forward strand.
GTTTCCAGCTTGCCCACTCGTTGGGTGGTGGTACAGGTTCTGGTTTGGGAACTTTATTGCTTACTAGAATCAGAGAAGAATACCCTGACCGTATGCTCTCTACTTACTCTGTGCTTCCTTCACCAAAAGTGTCTGACACTGTTACTGAGCCCTACAATGCCGTACTTTCGTTTCACCAGCTCATCGACAATGCTGATGCCACATACTGTCTTGACAACGAGGCGTTGTACGACATCTGCGAAAAAACTCTCAAGATCAACCGCCCTTCTCATCAAGACCTTAACAACCTTATTGCTCTTGTAATGTCCGGTGTCACCACTTGTCTCAGATACCCAGGTCAGCTCAATGGTGACCTTAGAAAGCTCGCTGTGAATCTGGTCCCCTTCCCCAGATTGCACTTCTTCACTGTTGGCTTCGCGCCCTTGTTTGCTACCAACTCGCGTGCGTTCCACAATCTCACTGTTCCTGAGCTCACCCAGCAGCTTTTTAACCCTGGCAACGTCATGGCCGCTTGTAATCCTTACCACGGCCGCTACCTGACCATCTCCACTATTTTCAGAGGTAAAGTCGCCATGAAAGAGGTTGAAGATGCCATTTTCTCAGCTCGCACAAAGTACTCGCCCTACTTTGTGGAGTGGATTCCCAACAACGTGCAGACCTCTGTGTGCAACGTACCACCTAAGGGCTTGTCCACATCCGCTACGTTCATTGCGAACAGCACGGCTGTACAGGAGCTCTTTACGCGCACGTCCAACCAATTTTCTGTCATGTTCAAGCGAAAGGCTTTCTTGCACTGGTACACCAGTGAGGGTATGGAAGACGTTGAGTTTAGCGAAGCGCAGAGCGATCTCAACGATCTTATTCTCGAGTACCAGCAGTACCAGAACGCCACGGCCGAGGATGACATGGAAGACGAGATGCTAGGTGACGAAGTAAACGGAGACTATGAGAATGAGATTGATGACGAGTATATGCAGTAAGATTAAGTCGTCGAGTAATAATAAATAATGTACGCTGATGAGATGATTTAATTTCAAGTTTTTAGAGCGGTAGAGTAGAATTTTGTATAGCAGTTTACACTGTTAATTAGTATTGACTGACTTCAATCGAGCTGATTGAGTTTGCAAAGATAGCGCATAGCGTAAGATACTGAGTAACATAGCTACATAGCTACATAGCCAGTATAGCTAGTATAAGCAGTAGCTCAAGAATGGAATTTATAAGAAGAAGATGGAGATGAAGATGAAAAGGTTTTATGTTGAACTATTGAGCTGTTGAATCAATTTTAACAAAAACAAAAACAGAAACAAACAAGCAAACAAGCAAACAAGTAATGAATAACTGAATGAATGACCATATAAATCAAGAATACCAATTTCGATGAACATCAACTGTATTTTCTCGTTTCTTGCTTCACTGAGCTGCTCACTTTATTTTTGACCACTCGATTATCACACTTTGCATAGTTAAAAAAAAAAAAAAAAACTTAGCTTCACTGTCTTTTTTCTAAAGAGGTCTCGCTTCTTTATGCCCCCAAAAAAAAACCAGTATGCTGTAACTCTAAATGCTGTCTTGCCTTGCCTGTTGTATTTCATTGCAATTGAGTATTTAAGAAGGCCCTGAGTCTTTATATTACTATATATGTAGTACTTCCTACATCTTTATAAACCATTTGCGAGGCAAAACCCTAACTAAACAATTATTTGATATACCCCGTCCCCCCCCTGATGTGTGTAGACCGTTTGGCGTCAAATGTTATTTTGATAGCGTTGTGTAATGATTGAGCTAAAGCATAACAAGAGACAGCATATAAAGAAACACAAACTCAGCAAAGCGAAGTGGAGGAAGTAGACGTAGGCGGTTTTTGTTATCTTTTGGAGGGTCACTTCTTCAGGAATAACATTAGCCAATCACCCCTTAATTATTGGAATTCCGTGGTTAGTAGGATAAAATACCTTCAGCTACCCATTGTCAAGCTCAAACATAGACATATCTGTACTTTGATCTGTATTTTCAGAAATCGTTCATTTATTTCTTCGTATTCATAACTATGTCTTAACAACTGTTTATATTCGTCAAGCTTTGACAATCTTGCAAATGAGATCGCTGCCGTCAACTGAATCACCATCCTTCACCAGGATAGATGACACCTTGCCGCTGTTTGGCGCACTCACAACCATCTCCATCTTCATGGCGGACAGAACAACAATGGGGTCGCCCTTCTTGACCTCAGTACCCTCCTTTACTCGCACTTCGACAACGACTCCGGCCATAGGAGCGCCGACTTCGTTGGGGTTGGCAGAATCAGCCTTGGGACGTGCGATAGTTTCAACCGCTGAATGCTTGTCGTCTACCGTAACTTTTCGCATCTCACCGTTGAGCTCAAAGTATACTTCACGAGTACCAGTCTGGAGAGAAAGTTCGCCAATAGCAAGGCACTTGATCACAAGTGTCTTACCTTGTTGAATGTCCACATGGAACTCCTCTCCAATTTGAGGAGGTGCAAGGAAATATTTTGTGGGAACAATAGACAGATCACCGTACTTTTCAGTGTATTTGCGGTACTCCTCGTAAACCTTGGGGTACATGGTGTAGGAAGCAACATCGCAGCCTGTAATGTTTCCAAATCTCTTCTCCAAATCAGCCTTAATGGCAGCCAAGTCAAGAGGCGCCATGGACTTACCAGGACGCTCAGTCAACTTAGGGCGCTGTCCACGTAGGATCTCAGTACGCAATGGCTCAGGGAATCCTCCGTACGGCTGGCCCATAAGTCCCTCAAAGAAGTCCAGCACTGATGCGGGGACGTCCAAAGTAGATGCCTTCTTCAACACATCGTCGTAAGAGAGATGGTTGGACACCATGAACTGAGCTAAATCACCAACTACCTTAGAAGTAGGAGTGACCTTGACAATATCGCCGAGCAACATGTTGGCTTGACGATAAGCCTCCTTTGTCTCCTTCCATTGGGCACCAAGTCCAACTTGTTGTGCTTGGAAAATGAGGTTAGTGAGCTGGCCACCAGGAATTTCGTGCTCGTAAACTTCGGGATCAGGTCCCTTGAGGTCAGCCTCAAAACAAGAATACAAAAGTCTCATCTGAGCCCAGTAGCCATCAACCTCCTTCACCAGGTGGTTGTCTAGGCCAGTTTCAACACGGCCCTCAAGAGATGCAAGCAGAGCAGAAATCGAGGGCTGAGAAGTCATTCCAGACATGGAGTTAGAGGCAGCGTCAACAGCATCGGCGCCAGCAAGAGCGGCAGCAGACATGGATGCAACACCAGTTCCAGCGGAGTCATGAGTGTGTACATGGATAGGCAAATCAGGGTACTTAGCACGGATAGAGCCAATAAGTTTGGTAGCAGCCGCGGGTTTGAGAGTACCAGCCATATCCTTGATACCGAGGATGTGGGTGCCCATGGCGACAATCTTGTCAACAACATCAAGGTAGTACTTGAGATTGTACTTCTTCTTTGGGTTGAGCATGTCTCCAGAGTAGCACACTGTGGCTTCAATGACACCACCGGCCTTTCTGACAGCATCTACTCCGACCTTGAGTTGGTCGAGGTCATTCAGAGCGTCAAAGACACGGAAAATGTCAACACCAGCCTTCTTTGCCTCGAAGCAGAACTGGTCAATGGCATTGTCAGGCAACGACGAGTACGCCACACCATTAGCGCCACGCAGAAGCATCTGGAAAGGAATATTAGGGACTGCCTTTCTGAGCTTGCGAAGTCTGTCCCAAGGGTCTTCGTGTAGGAATCGCATGGCAACGTCAAAGGTGGCACCACCCCAACACTCGAGAGCAAAGGCTCCAGACAGAGCGTATGAAGTTTGAGGAGCAATTGCCAAAAGGTCGTAGGTTCGCACGCGAGTAGCGAGCAAAGACTGATGAGCGTCTCTCCAAGTTGTGTCCATAATCAAGGTTCCGTCAAACTTACGGACTGCCTTGGCAAAAGCTTCAGGTCCTTGCTCAACCAAAATATTTCTCCAGCCCTTAGTGCAAGGCTCAGTGGTGTCAATAGGAAGGCCTTCAGAAGTAGTCAAGATAGGCAGGGCGACTTCAGAAGTGAGCTTGGGAAGGCCAAGCTGACCGATGACCTGAGAGCCGTTGACTGCGAGCTCAGCAAGGAACGCAAGAAGCTTCTGAGCACGATTCTGAGATGTGAGCATCTCAAACAATTTGGGAGTGTCATCAATAAAAGTGGTCCAGCACTTGCCTTTGACAAAGGTTTCGTTGGTGAGGAGAGCCAATAGGAAAGGAATGTTTGTCTTCACACCTCTGATTCTGAATTCAATCAGGGCTCTGAGCATTTTCCGGCGAGCAATCTCATATGTAGCACCAGAGCAAGAGCACTTGACCAACATGGAATCGTAATGAGGGGAAATAATGGCACCAGCGAAACCGTTACCACCATCGAGACGAACACCATTACCACCAGACGACCGGTACACCTCAATCTTACCAGTATCAGGTTGGAAGTTCTTTGTGGGGTCCTCAGTGGTAATACGGCACTGAATGGCAAAACCACGGGTAGTGATTCTATCTTGGGTAAGACCAAGGGTAGTGAGAGAGGCGCCAGCAGCAATTTGAATTTGAGCAGCGACAATGTCAATACCAGTGATTTCCTCTGTGATAGTATGCTCGACTTGAATACGGGGGTTGATTTCAATAAAGTAATGTCTGTTTTGGTTGTCGACAAGGAACTCGGCAGTACCAGCGTTGCGGTATTTGGCGGTAACGGCAAGCTTGACAGCATCAGTTAGAATTGCGTTGCGAACGCTTGGAGGGAGGTCAAGAGCAGGGGCAACCTCTACAACCTTTTGATGACGACGCTGAACTGAGCAGTCACGCTCGAAAAGATGCACGACGTTGCCCTCGTTGTCGGCCAAAAGCTGAACTTCGATATGCTTTGGCTTGTCAAGGAAGCGCTCAATGAATACAGTGCCGTTTCCAAAAGAAGCCATGGCTTCAGATGTGGCTCTGTTGAAAGCATCTGCAATATCCTCACCTTCCCTAACTACTCGCATACCTCTACCACCACCGCCAAAAGCGGCCTTGATAATGACTGGGTATCCATGAGTGTTGACAAAAGCCTGTGCCTCTTGAAAGGTTTCAATGGGCCCAGGGGTACCAGGAACCACAGGAACACCACATGCGTTTGCAAGGTTTCGGGCAGATACCTTGTCACCTACCGCGTCAATAACTTCGGCGGGAGGGCCAATCCAGACCATGCCAGCTTCGGCAACTTTTCTAGCGAACTCCGAGTTTTCGGATAGAAAGCCATAACCAGGATGGATCATGTTGACATTGTGAGTTTTGGCAATGTTAATGATTTCGTCAATTTGGAGGTAAGCTTGAACTGGAGTAAACTTTCCTCGGGGGCCGATTGCATAGCTAAAAATTGTTAGTGGTTAGACGCGGTTACAAGTGATGGACTAGACGTACGCTTCGTCGGCCTCTAAAACAATAGTTAGTAAGCTACTTTTGGACGGGAATTCTGTAAATATACATACTCAATCGATGCATAGAGAGCTTATCTTCATGGGCGTAAATGGCGACTGTCAGCATGGACAATTCATGTGCAGTTCGGAAAATCTAAAGTTAGGGTTAGCACGAGTTCGGAGAAACTTTTGGTAGTGGACTCACTCTGATGGCTATAATTGGGTTGAAAAGAAAAAATCAGTTGGTTAGATATGTTGGGCGGTAGTGGACTGATTGGTAGCTTAATTGGGCCAGACTTACGAATTTCACCTCTGTTGGCGACTGTTTTAAATTGTTAGCATAAGTGAGAGCAGCCAAAGTAAACCAGTAGAAACTCACCCAGCAGTTTGTTTAGAGGGCCAAGAATAGAGCTGTCCGCTCTGATCTGGTGGACCGAAGCGGCCGTTCCGACTTCCTCTTCGAGAGCGTCAATGCTTGACATTGTGGGCTGTGGGGTGTGGTGAGTGGTGTGTATTGCGTGAGTATGTGCGATTTTGGTTGTGTGAGGAGAGAAGAGGAGAGGGGATTGTGTGCCGAGTATGGAAGGTTGAAAAAAGGGAAAAAGTCAATTTTTGGAAAAGATGAAGAACGAAAGATGGAAGGAAGAGAGGGAAAGAAAAAAGGGAAAACAGAGGGAATAGGAGCTGAATTTATATAAAAATTGTAGAAAAAGGGCATGGCCATACTTGACCCTCTTCGCAAGCGATCTAAAGGGCGTAAAAAGCGTAAAAAGAGGTCGTTTTGGCCAAAATTATCAAAAATTATCAAGGACCTAACAGCCATCACATCCGCCGTGTAAGCAATGTAATTCATGTAATTTATGTAATTTATAGCTGCTTATGTCATGTGCTCGGTATCAAAGCGTCTTGAAGCGACGTTGTCGACTTGTGTGATGGTTATTACTCTCCGATATCGATCAAGCGCTGGCAGACCGACCGAGTCCTCTAGAAGTAAGAGGAAGCGATAGACAACCGACCGACGCCCACAACTGCTCCAAGAGGTTTCACCAGGCTTCAAGAGGGTCACTGTGTACTGTTTCTGCTTGGTGATTCAGTGACATCAATGACGAGCTGAGCTGCGGTCCAATGGGTTATTTGCTGTCAGCTATAGATCTCGGCAAACAACACGGCAAACACTTTGATAAAAAGCGAGACGGTAATTTTCATGGAATTTGACTGTCTAGCATTCTGAGGCATGCTTGCTCTAGTTGTGTAGTCTTTTGACGTTTGGAACCACAGTTAAAGAACTTTCGTCATTGTTGTTGTTCTCGTTACTGCTGACGCTGATGATACAAGTGCTGCTTCAAATGGTGCTGCTGCTTCAGCTTCAGATGCTGCTCCCAGCGCTAACACGGCCATATCAGTTGTTTATTTTTATTTTTACTTCTTATTTAAATTTTTATTCATTTAATTCTTTATTATTATCTTTATTCTATCTTATTTTATTTTAGTCAATTTATTTATTATTTATTTTTTTACTTATTTATTTATTCTCATTTCATTTATTTTTTTTCCCGAGAAAATCTTGATTCCACATGCGAACCGCACCGCACCACTCACTCACTAAAACACTACTTGAGCACCATTCTGCTATCCATTCAACATACCTACAGTAGAGTCGATGACTTGCTGCCGCCACTACTGCTGCCACTACACAAGCTCATGATCACGACCATGGCCTCGTCAAGTCATGGCAACATCTTTTTTAACGGCGTTATCAACGTCGGTCCGCCTTTAGCTTACTTAATCCGGGGTAAAATTTGTAATATCCCATGTTTTTTTGTCTGCTCTGGTCTAACGAAAAATAATCGTGAATATTATCTTGGAGATATCATGCAAATATCGGGAACGCTAGACCTGTCTCTCCGAGGAAAGAAAAAGAATAAAAACAAAAAGGTTCAAAACTTTTAGGAATTCATGTCAAGTGCCACTGCAATCGCAATTGCTCCTAGCCACAGTCCAGACTATCGGTACATCACTTACGGGGAGAGCAATAGGTACGTACAGTACGTGTGGATATCAATTGTTCTGGATATCTACTTGTGGTCCATGAAACACTGCGCACTTGCATCGATTCCAATGCCCAAGCCAACTTAAGTCGACATCCGTGACCCGTGAAGTTCAACATCTGGTAAACCAGAACATATGTGGAGAACTTTTCTTGTACACCCACATGCAACCAGCAAATACGTTCTATGAACGACAACAACAACCAATGACGACTGTGATATATTTGGCATGCTTACAAAATTGTGTTGCTTGGGGATATTCATGTAGGTTATTCTCTCTAGACAGTGATATATCCTAACCTCCTGTATGAAGCCCGAGCCCATCGCGATCATATAATTATGTATACCGGTATATTATGGAGCACTGGCCACTGCGTTGTTGGCGTTTAGCCTGGATTCCAGATTGAACACTCTGTATTCATTGACCCATTTGACAGGAAATAGACTGTAGGCTCAGCTGTCCACAGCTACTGTTGTTGCTGCTGTTGCTTCTGCTGTTGCTTCTGCTTCTCATACTCTAATCGTGTTTGTGTCATTTCATACACATATTGGCCAAAATGCTCAATTCCTTGCATGGCAATTCCTTGTCTTGGTGTGTCTGCTTGCTGTTGTTGCTGTTGCTGTTGCTGATACATTTCTCCTGGCACAACCATCAAATCATTCACATGCTCATTGCCACTCCCATCGTCGCTATTGCTGCCTACTGTCTTTGCATCTAACCGTTTCCATACTGGCTCCAACTCCAAACAACTGCCAATTAACTCACCCCGACCCAGCACGTACAACCCTAACCGCGCACGCGATAACGCAACCGTCATGCGCCGAAGATCGCGCAGGTATCCTATATTTTTGGTCCGCACAAGTGACACAATGACAAAATCGTTTTGCTCGCCCTGGTACTGGTCAACTGTGCTAATGGCCTTCGGTGAGCCAAAGATACTTCGCAGTTGTGGACTACTTGCGCAACGAGTCCGTATGATCTCTTCAATCAGCACTTTTTGGCCCATGTAAGCGCTTAGAATTGTGATATGAGAACTGGGGTACCCGAGTAACCGCATATATTGATACAAGGCAACTGCGAACTCGGCCTCTCCGAGGTTCTGGATGAAATGGGGTGAGGGCTCACTTTCGCCCTGGTTGTTGTAGTCGCTCACGTTAATAAACTGCGTTGTGTGTAAAAACCCGGCATTATACGCAGGCTTATAGTTGAGCACGATAGGGAGGTTCTTGAGGCCGTTGCCGTACTGCCAGCCGTATATCTCGGCTATTTCGGGTCTGGCTCGGCCTTGATAATCGAGCTCGTAGGTAGGTACTCCGAGTCGTCGCAACCGCTGGAACAAGCTCTGGTCCATAGAGCTGTATTGTCTTAGCCCCGCGTTTTGTATAATGGGCGCATTCTGTTTATCGTCCCCGATCAACACTACTCGTCTTAGTTGCTGCCTGGCATCGCTCCCAACGGACGACGTCCTCTGCAAAGTCAGTGGAATAAAGTTGTCGATTTCAGTCAACTGGGCAGCTTCCTCCACAACCACGTTCTCATATCTAAATCCAAGGCATAGGGTTTCCCCACGATTCATTGCTGCATGCGTGGCTGTCATGGCTATAATCCGCGCGTCTTTTACCAACATATAGTTGTTTCTCTCGCGCACAGACTTGATAAGCTCATAAGGCCGGATGGCATCCAGATTCAAAAATATTTGCTCAATGTGCCGGAACGCTCCATCTGCAATTTCTGAGACGTACTCAGGACTGGCATTGTCACTATCGCCAAACAATGGACTGGGGAGATTGCTAAAGTATTCGGCAAACGGAAATAACTCTACACCATAGCCACCAGCTTTGTATGCATCCCACATTGGTTTCAAATAAACTGTGTAGAATGCCGCCGCGGTTTCGCACGAGTCACCATACGCGCCATAAACTCCAATGCTATTAGCAAGACGATCCACTTCTGCTAGTAGTGGGCCACGCGATTCCAAGAATCGATCAACTCTTCCTGCCCGCGAAAACTTTTCTCCACCAGTGACTTCGGTCTTAAGACCTTCTTCCCCATGACCCAACCGAAGTAGATGCTTGTCTAGATCTGGTCCTCCGGCAGTCACGAGTTTTTCAAAAATGTGGTTTAGCGCTTGGTTGCTGTGAGCAATCACAACTGTTCGCTCGTTTGGAAAATTATGGTAAATATTCAGTAGAACTTGTACAGCCACGTCTGTTTTGCCCGTACCTGGAGGTCCCTCTACCAGTGTTAGGCCTGGAGTGGATCCGGAAGCTATGGACTCAACCTGATGCGGCGTAAACCTGACTGAGTTTTTTTTGGCAGCTTGAGCGTATGGGCCCCGATTAACTGGAGGATATGAGGTCACCTTCAAAACTTCATTGGGTTTGACTACAGCTGGTAACACAAACGGAGGTTTTTCAGATCCTTCCAGCAAGATCTCGTGCTGTGGGAAACTATCTTTGAGGTGCTGATAGTCCAGAAACATATTTCCATAGTCAAGAGAGTCTGGAAAGTCATTGATTTGATCTTGCATGTTTCCATAAGAAGCAGCTGCTGGGTCGCCAAATCCCAAGAATACATCGCTGAGCCAGTCAGGGACTACCGCCTGCTCGCTCAATATCAGTTCTTTGATGTTTGTTAAAATTGCGTTAAAGTTATTTTCGCGTTGTCGGCGTCTGATTATGACGTTCAGACCTTTGTAAACCTCTTCCGCATCGCGCGAGTACTGTAGAGGATCTAGAAGTACAACCAGTTTTCGTGCACGACTTCCATCTTCTTCATCGTCAGTCGATCGTACAGGCTGGTCATTTGAATCTAGTACCTGAACCACGCGAGCCGATCTTAGAGTCTTGATCCCGATTCGCTCAACCTGTTTTGCTGAGCCAGGGGTTGGTGTATGTAGCTCTGCCAAAAACAAAACCTCGTCTTTTCTCACCTTGTCCCAGTCCTGTTTCCGGGCTGTCCCGGCGTCTAGCCTAACCTCAGCTTTGACCGCTCCAGGAACGCTAGTATGTTTGTTATTGATGCTACTGCCAATGCTAATGCTTCCAACCTTGCTCGGAAGAACTTCAAGAATAGTAACGTTTCCGTTCAGCTTACACGCCATTCGACTGTATCCATTCAGTTTGAGCTCTGTTGTAGGAACTTGCTCGCCATTTTCATCTTCCACGAACCCACTTGTAATTTCTGGTCTTAGGCGGTTGATCATTGTTTCAATGTCAGCGCGAATGCCAAAAAAGGCTTCAGCTCGGGCCAAGTGGAACGATCGAACCAAAAAGTCTTGAACGCTCAAATATTGAAGTGCCATTCTGTGCAATGGTAACGGAGAAGTTCCCTTGTAGTCGATCGTTTCCTCGTATAAATTAGTGGATGAAAAAAGAGATTGTTCGGTCGGAACGCACTCAAGAGCTTGGACAATTTCCTGCAGCGTCGGTTTCTGAGCAAAAGTGTCGACAAAGTATTCTGTGAGAGCTGGTCGTGTCACTGGAATTTCAGTAACAGCGTAGCTCGTGCGCACACCCAAAATGGCACAAAATTCCAGAAATTGATCCACAGTAAGATTTGAGACATGATCTCTTAGATCTTCCTTCTTGCCAAGCGAAGCTAGGTTGGAAAAAGTCATGAGTTTGAGTTCGTTTGGAAATGCATCAAATGCCTTTTCTCGCAAAAAAAGAAGGCCTTTTGACAATTCCTTGCGAGTCTCTTGTTCGTTCAAGTACTGGCCCGTGAAATCGTTAAGAGGAAAATTCATATAATAGGAAAGCATATCTACCAGCTGGATGAAAAGTGTCGGTTCCTCCTTGTATGTGGGTGACAGCCTTATAACAGTCACGATGTTGAGATCTTTGAGCATGGCGTTTGTAAACCTTCGAGTTGGCAGTTGAGATAATAGAACAATCAATAGCTCTAAAAACCGGTTGGCGTATCCTATTTTCAATGCGTCATTTGCATTATCACCTTTCTTATAAAGGGCCTGTAAGAACTCCATCACGGCTGAATACAACCACCCACTGGCAAGAATCAATTGTGCAGCCGTGTTCTTGTTTTTTTTCAATCGCTTTTGAGAACTTCTCCACATTTTTTTCAACGCTGGGTATTCTTCCAAAATAACCTCGCGCTTCTTCGTACTTAATGTTCTCCAAATATGAATAGACACCAGCGGGCCGATTTCCTTACGCACAAGTGCTGAATCTAGCCGCTGAGCTGCAATCGAAATGAACTGAATCAGCGACGTGCGCACCTCAATGTCGGCAGAAGATGTAAGTATAGACAAGACACGTCTAAACAAGATGGGGAACTTTTCGCGTCCGGACTCTTCGTCCTCTTTTGTTTGGTGTTCTTTCAGAAAGTCTAGCATAGTCGTTGTTAGCATTGAGTACATACTGCAGCTTAAATAACATACCCCAAGCAGGAACACCGTCTTGGTGTTTCGTGCATACCAAAAGTACAATTGATATAACATGGCTGTCCTTCGAATCAGCTTCGAACCGAGGCCATAGACATCTATCAACAACGTTAGCTACGCATTTTTTCAAAGGCAGTGTACTAACTTTTCAAGATATTGCAGATACTCTAGCGTCAGAAGAACCGAAAAGTCAAAAGCTTTCGATATGAATTGTTGGTAGACCTCAGCGATCACGTCGTTGGAGCGCGCTTTTTTTGAAGTTGATTTCTTCTTTTGCTTCGGCTGGTGCAGCCAGTTCTTTTCTGCAATTGCGTACAAAGGCGTCTGTTTTATTTCCGTAATTGTAGGACGCATTGCAAAAGTCCTTGTGAGTGCCTAGCTAATTGATCTTGGACTGTCGAGGGCTGCCGTCAAAGTCGCTAAAGCTGCTGAAACTGAAATTTTGAAAGTTTTCTTAAAAACGACACCCTAACCTCTTGCTGAATCATCTAATAGAACCTGCTTACGCGTCGTCCCAAAGCACGGTAAAAAAAATTTCACGTCGTTCCAAGATCGTTCAACACAGAAAAAGTTTTTTTCACAGACACTCACCTTCTCTCACCAACTACTACAGGACTACGCAGTAACCAACAGAAAGCAAAGCATTCGACAACAGTTTCTTGTGACCGTATACTCTCTTGGTTTCGACATATTTCGCGCTTTTCTCTTCTTTTACGTCTCCCCCCCAATATACCTATAAATACAAATGTTCAGAGGAGGCCGAGGTGGTAGCCGTGGAGGCTTTGGCGGTGGTAGCCGTGGTGGATTTGGCGGAGGCCGTGGAGGTGGTTTCGGTGGCCGAACAGGCGCACCTATGGGCCCCCCCGACACCGTTCTGGGTAAGCCTTTTTTTTGTTCCTCTTAGAGAGCAGTTTGATCTCACTTATTATACAACCTTTCATCTCGATAATTTTAACACCACTAACAAATATCTAGAAATGGGCGCTTTTGCTCACCCTTGCGAGGGCGACATTGTTTGCAAATCTCTGAACGCACAAAAAGTACCCTATTTCAACGCACCCATTTACCTTGAAAACAAGTCCCTCGTCGGTAAGGTCGACGAGATCTTGGGCCCCATTAACGACGTCTACTTTACCGTCAAGCCCAGCGAAGGTATCGTTGCAACCTCGTTCAAGGCTGGCGACAAGTTCTACATTGGCGGTGACAAGCTGTTACCTCTTGAACGATTCCTGCCCAAGCCAAAAGCTCCCGCAGGTTCCAAACCCAAGAAGTCCATGGGAGGTAGCGCTAGAGGCGGCGCCCGTGGTGGATTTGGTGGTTCTCGTGGTGGACCCAGAGGCGGTGCTCGGGGTGGTTTTGGTGCCCGTGGTGGCTTTGGCGGTGGTCGCGGTGGTGCTCGTGGTGGTTTCGGTTCTCCCGGCGGTCGCGGTGGCTTCGGTGGCCGTGGTGGTGCTAGAGGTGGCTTCAACGCCGGTGGCCGAGGAGGCTCCCGCGGTGGATTTGGCGGTGGTCGCGGCCGCGGTGGATACTAAGGTACTAAAAAAGAAAGAAAGAATAGAAGAGAGAAACTTATGTTTATATTAGCCCGTTATTTATGAAACCTTTACCCAAAAACAAAAAAAAAGTGAAAATGAAAAAATGAACAGTTATTCGTGTGAAATCATTATCGAAGTTGACTGTCATAGTGGCTTTACTCAGTGTGGAATATACCCAGTAGACATAGTCAATGAGTGACTCGCGTTGACAGTGTTAAAACATGGTCAAAGAAGCTACAGCGCTATTCTTCATGACTTCAAATACAAGTCCCGGTGTTCCATAGACATCTGTAAGAGCCCATTCTGCCAATTTCTCGTCATACATGGGGCCCGAGTCGCCAATCAACTCCATACTGTCGTCCATATCGTCAAAAGTGCGGTTAAGCATCATGGGCTGCTTAAAGCTAAATTCCTCATTGTATTCTGAAAACTTTTGTTCCGAAGTAGGCCCAGAATCGCTAATTGTCCATCGGCATCTTTGGTATTTCTGGAAAGAAATGCTGCCGGGAATGTTTCCATGAAGAACAAGCTTCTTGACGGTAGCGTTCTCGACAGAGGTATCAAAACAAATGTCTATTCCTAGAGAAAAGTAGTTAAAAAACAAAATAGCTTCGTCTATACCAGTAAATGTTAGTGAGTTAATCCAAAAGAGTCGACCAAGTAATAACATACCCTTATAGTCGCCTTCATGAGGATTGTGAATCGATAATCTCGAGTCTTCTTTAAAAAATCGTTCCGACGGAGGGCCCAACGCCATGATGATGTCTTGCATAGTACTTGAGTTTATGACAATGTTGTAAGACTGCACTCCTTTCGGGTGGTATCTGAACAAGAGCAGGCAAGTTCCAATTGCCTCATTGACCTGCGCGTATTCAATAACAGGCTGAGACTCTTCCAGGTCAAAATCTGCCGTAAAAAGCTCGTCTTTCACAAGAGACCAATTGCTTCCCTTGAACAAGGCCATGGATGTGCACCGCGGTGCCGTTGGTTTGGACAGATAGCTGATAAAGTCATCGGGTTGGCTCAACTCAAGATTATCTGGAATCGAGAACGAAAAGGCTACTCCAGGATATGACAGCACGTAAACGCCTTGGTCCCTATAGTATTCACCAGGATACGTCGGGCTATAAATCTGATAGTTAGAAGTCAATAGTCTTCAAAGACCTCAAAAAAAAAAAACCCCCAAAACATGCATACCCAAAGACCTTGTTGTAAATTTGTCGAAACGAAAGCACGCCCTTCTCGCTATTCCTCACGTTAGCATGTGTTTTCTATCGTAGATGCCCATTGCTAGACACATTTGTTGGGCGCATACCCCAGATCAACTCCTTTGTAAGTAATGCTCATTCGTCCCCACTCGATAACCTCGATGAGCCGTAACCGCTGCTCCACCCCATCAAACCGAAGTCTTATTCCATTATACTTGAGTTCAACAGTAATTGGCAGCGACACGGGGTCTTCCTTTGAGTAAATAATGCGCATTGACGGGTACGTAGTTGGGCTAGCACGCAGCCCTACCAGAACCGAGTGCAAAGAGGCACCAAGAGCTATCCAAACAAGTTAGTTTAAGCCACCTAGACAAGTGTACGCGTGAGTGAACGGGCACAGAACGGTACAAAAAACGCACTTATGAACCCAATAGCTTTTCCAGGTCGAACGGAAGCCATTATTTGTGTGTTTATAGAGTGCAATTGTTGAAGTTAAAGTTGTTGAAGTTGAAGGATGTTGCTTGGGGAGGGAAAGACGAAGGGTCCGCACTTCCTTATCTGAACCAACAACTTGGAACTTGGAACTTATGACTTGTTATGTAAGTGGCAAATGATTGGGCAGGGGTTGCATAGGTTACTTGGCAAGTTATGTAATGCACTGGGAGCTCGAGCATTACGTTTTACATTAAGACGTCTAATCTCAATTACCTATATCACCAAAATTATGCTACATCGCCTAAGCCTTTCACAAAGTAGCTGTGGTGTACTACGAGCAGACTACTCACACTTCGTTTGGTTAAAAGATGTATTTCTTAAGCTTTACATAGACGGCGACAGAATCAAGAATACAAAAAAATGCACAATAAACAAAACGTACACATAGTTTAGTGAAGTGACCATAATTTCTAATCCAACAAGAGCGCATAGAAAGTTTGATGTTGCTGTAGGTAGAACAAGAATATCATGACCATGGAGTGCTTGCAATAGTAAATCGTTTTGGCCTCCTTGATCACTTTGGTAACTTTCATAACCTTGAGCATGGTATTTGTAACTAGTCTTGGGATTCAGACCTAGGTCAATATAAAGCTCAGGAACATAAATCGAATGAAGCTGGATTGAAATGCATATGCCCTTGATGGTCCATTGAATCCATTGAGTCCGGTGTGTGCTTTTCATCCACTGTGAGAATTTTCCAGTTTTAGTAAACAGAAAATTTAGAATAGACCTTCTTGTGTATACCCAAAACTGGCCAATATTAGTAGAGTAAGCGTTACCGTTGCCGTTGGGATGCAAATAATGAGTGCCGCTGCTGCCTGATTCACTGTTAGTAGAGGAGAAGGCAGAAATATCATCTAACCGGCTATCCTGCTGCTGAATAAATTGTATCTGGTTCAATGACTTTGCAGCTTCAATGGATTGATTTGAGATTAATCGGATTGAAGCTCTTGGATGATGCGGCCGTCTCGTGAAGTTTGTATGCGTATTTGAGTTTGCGTCAATGCTTGATTCACGTATTCGTGAGCTATTGTTAGAGGCGCCGTTAGTGGTATTGCTGCTACCGCTACTGTTGCCACTACCGATACCGCCACTGGTGAGTGACAGGTTCATTTCAGACATGATCAAATTCAAAGACTCCAATATCTCCTCTGTCAGCGGCCGCTCCATCGGATCTACGGACACCATCTTAGCCAGTAACAAGTATGCCTCTTTTGGTAAATCATCTCTCGCCGGTAGATTATTGTAATCAAACCCCTTAAAATCGTTGACTTCTTTGCGAAGCATCTCAACATCTTCAGGTGCACCGCCATCAACCACTTGAGGGCTATATGGTAACCGGGAAAAGCAGAGAAAATGAAAAATCATTCCTAGAGAAAAGACGTCCGTTCGTTTTGAAAACTGGGCCAAACCAAATGTTCGTGTATTGCCTGTACCGCGTGAATGAATGATTGTGGGGTTGATAAGTTCTGGTGCACAGTATTCAAGAGTGCCAGTGGTACCTGTCCCTGACCGTAGCAAGCCCTCCATCTGGCCTTCTCCAAAATCACTTACCAGAACCGTAGGAAATTGGCGAGACGTAAATCGGTTACTTGCGCTTCCCCCGCTGCCACTAGTGCTGCCGCTGCTGGTGTTATTATTGTTGTTGGGCTCGTGCTCATCGGGATTGGAAGAAATGAGCAAACAATTAGATGGTTTCAGATCTCGATGAATCACTTGGTGTGCATGCAAATGGCATACTCCCTGAACAATATCTTTGAAGAAAAACATGATTTCCGTCGGCGTCAGTAATGTAGACAACATGAGCTCGTGTCTATTAACAGATGATGACGACTGGAGTTGCGACCTCCGCCTTATGGCCTCCTTTTTCGATCGGATTGACGTCGAAATGGCCTCACTTTGCAGTCTGTGTACATAGTCCTCTAGTGTTCCTCCGTTGCAATATTCTTGCAAAATAAAAGCACACGGCACTTCGGGTGCAAACCTCGACAAGCTGGACGACTCCAGCCACATGTGGTTGTAATTTACCAGGTTCGGGTGCGACAGTAATCGCAACAAATGCACTTCTGAAAGCACTTTTTCAAGCCATTTGTGGTCGTTTCCAACCGTGACTTTTTTTAGCGCAAACAGCCCAAGTGAGTAGCCGTCAAGTACATGCTCTACTAGGTAGACGATCCCGCGGCTTCCTTTGCCCAACTGTTGCTTCACTTTGAAAAACCGGTTAAAATATCCTTGGCTAAAAGCCGACTCTGATATGGAGGAGTACTGCTGGGAGGATGAGGAGGAGGAAAAGACAGAGGGAGATTCTGGGGTCTGCGCACCTGAAGGCGCTTCCGAGGACAGTCCTGACGCAATCCCTTCTTCAACGACCTTGGACGGGTGATCCAGAAGCTCCAACAATTTGAAATAATTAGCGTCCCTAATAAGTTCTGAAGCAGGCGCACCTGTCGTCGCCCCAGCTGCCGTTACATTCGCGCCCATGCCTGCGTCTACCGCAGACGACGCACCACCTTCGTTTGCAAACGTAAAATGTCCACACTCTGCGCAATACGACCCCGAGGCCGATGGTGCAGCAGCCCCAGCGGAGTGTCTGGTGCTGTTTGAAATGCTCATGCGGCGAGGGGCATGAATCAACTCAGATGAAGATGAAGAGGAGGCGGCCGCATACCTGTTGTACTCGCGTGGATCATTGACCAATTCCAGTTCGCGGGACACCTGGTTATAGAGGACAAGCGACTGGCGTGAGGAATCCTTTCTTCAAGGCGAGAAAGAGCGAGTTAGCCATGCTCTAGCACTACTAGTATTTGTATGATGAAGAGACACTTACAAGACAATGACCCAGGACTTCTGTGGTCTAACGGGCACTAACGACATTCTAGGTCTCAGTGCGTCATGCAATCGTCACGAAATCTTTTGAAAGATGCAAAGGTTCCTCAATTTCTGATTTACCAAGAAGTTGAGTAGTCTTGTGGAGGGTGTTTTCTGTGAAAGCTATTTCAACCTTCTATGCGTATATGGTGATGTTGATTTGGTTTGATTATGTAATATATTTGCTCTGGAGCAAGCTTGATACATGAAAGTCACACAATTGGGCAGTACTATAGTCTTGAATCTGCCGATGGCAATGATATGCTGTACTAATGAAGGTAGCAAATGCGCCAGTGCTTTGATGTCTTCCGTTTCCATAATGTCTTTAGATAGCAAACCAATGGCCGTGAGTGACAAGCCTTGAGTGCTAAGTAGTAAGCTGTTAAGTGTTGTATACACCTGATGGATGGTTAGAAGCTACTGTATTAGCTCCACATCGCATTCGTGCATCCCTCTCGCTCGCCTTTTTCAATCCCAGGCTGCAGAGTAAACTGATTGTGAATGTCTCCAAGCAAGCTCTGTAATCCAAATTTCAAGTAAACTTAGAATACCGATGATAAGTTGAATAGCAGCAGACTATAGCTAATTCTAAACTTTTTCTTTTCAAAAAAGCGCACGCCTACTCTAATCTTTGCTCTTCGCAATCGCTAGACTTGTTTAACATGATCCTTGGTTACTTTGCCGTAGCGTTTATACGAGCAGGTATCTCGATATAGAGCTCAAAGACAAAGAGATTGTTGGGACAGTGCCATCACTAATGTCAAATATAACTTAGTCTGTGGAGCCTGTGGAATCCTGAGACAGGGACTACTTGTCAATTATAGTTGCGTCCTGTCTGCTGCAAGTTGTAATAGCAATTTGCAACGACCATCGGGGCCACACGAAATCGACCCAGACTTGCGTCAAGCTATACTACACCAACAATAAAAGGACACAAGGCATCGATTGCTTTGCCAAAACACCAGATGCTAAATTGCAATTCATCACAATGCAACGCGCGGCTTCAACGCCGTACGAAATCGCAATAACAACAGCCACACGAGCAAAGGGGGTTCAGATCCTCCTATAGTTCTTGTAGCTAAAGTTGGAAATAGAAGCTGCATACGAACACAGCGCAGTAGAGTAAATGGACAATTTTCTTGTACAGATATGCATTTACGCTCAGAAGTTGTTATTAGGAGTGAAAAAAAGGTGTAAAAAACATGAGAATAAAAATAAATAAATAGTAATTCGTAAACAGTCGTGATATTGCAATGTCATGATCAGGTTCCGAGCTTTCCGACTCGGTTAGCTTGCGGAATGGCCATTGGAGCTAGCTTTGGCGTAGGCGCCATGGGCTTGATAACTCCATTTTGCTTGAGACGATCCAAAAGAGTAAACATGCGTTCGCTTTCAATTTCTTTTTCTTCCTCCGTCATTGACTCCCATTCCTGCTGAGCCTGTTGGCGCCGTTCGTCTTGTAATTCGTTATGCAGGTATTGCCCAGTGATTGGATTGACCATGGGCATTGTCATGGACGCGTCCGAACATGAACTTTCACGCCTTGACGTGGGAAGATTACTGAACAGATCGTCGTCGTGCCCACCCGCAAAAGACACCGTAGAATTTTTCCTTGTACGCGGCGTTTCG
The DNA here is from genome assembly GCA_030564925.1 of Geotrichum aggregatum. Taxonomy (NCBI): domain Eukaryota; kingdom Fungi; phylum Ascomycota; class Dipodascomycetes; order Dipodascales; family Dipodascaceae; genus Geotrichum; species Geotrichum aggregatum. Next base: position 94,063 of record JAJMAH010000020.1, read on the forward strand.
GCTAAGTATGAAGAAGGAGACCCACCGACGCCGCCATCTAGAAATGAGCTTGAGGCGAGGAAACCAGAAGCAAAGCCAAATCCCATGGTTTCGTTAAGAGCTTGTTGATTGCGGTCGAATGTGACCCAGTATATTTCTTGAACAATGCGGTTGCACGACTGTACAGTAATGTCTGTAGACAGGCTGACGAAATGGCTTGCAAGGGAGTCAGAATTTCCCAGAGCAACTTCTCGATCCTTTTCGGTGGGTGAAAGGGCGTTTCGCACCAAGCTCTTGCATTCTTCAGGAGATGCCATGTCATCCCAAATGTAAGTGACCAGTTGTTGAAGACAAGTAAAAGCAGGGGAGAGAATGTTTTCGTTGTGAATGTTTGCATTTTGAGGCGAAGTAACCAATTGACAATAACCGAGAATGTTATTCAGCAATAATGGCATGTGGCTTCGATTGTTGAACCATGACTCAACAGACACACACATGAGAGTGTTGAAGAGGTATCGAGTGATGTCAACGTTGAGTAGAGTGGTTGTATTGATTGAAAGAAAAACGTAGCTGAGATTTTCCATGACTTTGTCTTGCAAAGGCTGTATAGCTCTGTCCGGGTAGTGGTGAATGAGGTTGAATACAAACTTCATAAGCTCAATGAAAGAAAGACGGATCAAGGGGTTAACAGCAACGACTGAGGTAAGAGCGTGAACGTTTTCTAGAATGATTGAGGTCTTAAAATAGATTGCATCGATGCAAGATGATAGTAAAGAGTCGGAAAGGTTGGTGCCATTGAACGTGAATAAAAAAAGAAGCCTGCCCAACAAGTAGTTTTCTTTAAGAGGGAGACCTGGCTTTGCATATTCAGACAATACTAGGGAGAACACAGGCAGCGGATCAAAGGCGGACAAGAGACTATTGTTAAGAACCAAACCATTTGCAATGATAGTAAGGGCCTCGTGGGTAGCACGATTTGAGATTCGAGGCAGAATGAATTTTGATACTAGATTGTTTGCGATTTCTGGAGTGAGTTGATTTGAGACGGCTACATCTCGTCCCAGAGTTTTGAGTCGGTACAGCTGTACTTCGATACTGTAGATGTCTAGAGCGCTAGTCTGTATCGTTGAAGGGTCAAAATCAGCGACAAAAGCCAGCAACTCTGATGCTGTTTGATTTGGAGGTAACATGGACGTCGGGCTAGCTGGTAAACTCATTGGAATGTTTTTTGGCGGAGTTGAAGAGGATGGAATATCTTGAGGCGATGTGAGGGAAAAGTTTGCGAGAGAGAACTTGGCATCTTGCAACGTCGCAGAGCTTGCACTGCTCTCGCTAAAGTCAGCCATTTTGCTTATGGGGACAAGACAGAGCAAGTTCGTGTATGAAAGTTGATAAGGACGAAGATATGAGGAACAAAAGAATTACTACAGGGATGATAAGAGCTGATCTTTTTCTGTGTGTTGGGTGTACGGATCGAGATAGTGTGAACGTAAAGACGAAGACGACGACGAGAGCGCGGACGAGTGGTTGATGTTGATGAGTGGGTTTGTTTGAGAAAGAGAAGAAGGAAGAAGGAAGAGAAAAAGAGTGCGAAAGAATTATAAAAGGAAGAACAACTGAATTGGAGGCAGAGTAACAAATAATATCAATCAGGAAAAGCGTACGTGCCAAGAATACCCTGAACAACCACGAGCAAAAAGTCACAAAAAAGAAAGAAAAAATTCAAAAAATACAAAAAAAAAGAAATGAAGAAAATTCAAAAAATACATAAATACAAAAAGAAAAGGTTACAATGGCAATGTGGTGTGTGGTGAGCCTCATTTGTGTGGCGACAACACAGCAACGGAGTCGTGGTACTTCGGTTGCTGTAGCACTATCTGCACATAGTCACGTGACTGCTAAGACAGAAGCTAGGCCAGATCCGGCTTAGTCTGTGAGTTATTGCTAGACTAGATTTGGAGACCACAGCTCAGGATTGGGAGGACAACAAAATGCAGCCTCAAAGGCTCAAGGATTAAAGCTTAAACGACATCCTTTGCTGAACAAGAGAAAGACGCGCAACTTAGCTCAAGCTGGCACACAGAGACACAGACAACCTGTGGATAGGGCTTCCTCTTTGCTCCGATCGAAACACGTTTATTCCATTGCGATGCGATTTAACTCTGCAAGGCCTAGACAAAGTGTCTACACGTCCGCACACCAGACTAAACTCTCAAAACTATCAAAACCTCCAAATCTTTCAACACCTTTGAAGTCTCTAGAATCTCTAAAAGCTGTGTTAAAATATCAGAAAGGCAGGGTCGTGAGGACGGGGTCGCAATAAGCAGTACCGAGATACGGGATTAAGTCAGGATTATACCCCTTTTAGAATCCAGCATTTACAAGCGGCAAGGAACAAGTTCACATCCTCGTCAAACTATCACAGAATTGTACATGGATCTTGCTAAGGTTGCACACTGCTCTTGCCTGCTTTTGCCTGTTATCGCCATGGAACAGCGTGTTATTATAATTAGTGGTCCAATAGGTGGCATTAGTATTGGCCGTCAATGAGCTCTCGAGGTTAAGGCCACGCTTCCTTGACGTCAACTGTTCTTTGTGGTCAATATATGGCAATAGGTCTTCAGTATTTGTGGATATTGCGAACGTACTCTACTAAAGTGATCATGATCGTGAAAGGGATACAGGGCAGGGAGCAATCACTACTCTGCACGCCTTACGCTCCAGACACTGAGCATCGGTTCAAGCCCACAATCTTCCCTGCCATGTGGCTACTGCCTGCTGCGACAAAATGATACAACCTACTGTTGTCAACGAAACTGCTGCTTCTGCTCAATTGCTCGCCACCATCGAGCGTGATACATTGGTCTCGCAGCGCTTTCACATTCCAAGCTAGTTCTGATTCTGATTCTACTATCGTTACCGGAGTCCTAAGCTTAGAAGTATAATGACCTAGTAACAAAAGTATCACATTCACTGCACTTGGTGCACCATTCCTCGATTCCAATTAATTTTAGCAACGAGTGGTAATGTTGTTCGAGCTTCTTCTCATACTGGCGCCTGATTCTGCGTAGGCTACGTGACGAAGGGCTAGTCAGTCTAGAAATTTATTCGTCGCAATTAGTTTCAACTGTTTCGCTTGTTTCGCTTGTTTCGCTTGTTTTGCTCCTTTTGCGGTTCAAGCTACGTACAACGTATGCCTTGACTCCTCTTAGTCGCACTTCTTAGACCTACTTCAGAGACTCTCAAGTCCAGATCTCTATTCTACTTGCCAGGTAGACTGGTAAACTATACAAAATCATGATCGTGATACGCGAACTCACTCGTTCTCAACCAATGCTTACTATTACCGAGCAAAGGATCTCATTGGACTTGTCAATACGTATAGGGGCCACCACCATCACGGCCGGCCGTCCCGAGGCCCTCACTTGCTGTAATCCATGATCTTGCCGTGAAATTGCCATTATCATCGACCAATAAAGATGTTAAAATGTTGGCTCTTGAAGGGAGTCACTGTCATAGGCACGTAAGTTGCAAGCTATGCCTGGGCATTTCTAGACTCAAGGCATCTCTCAAAAGCCCATGACATGGCCTGTGAAGGAATTCGAGGATCGGCAAATTACGCGCGCAAGTGTGGCCAAAAGGGGACAATCGATAGAGTTTATGGCAGCTGTCACAGCCAATCGAAGCAGTGCAATTCGAATGGAAATGAGCGGAATCTTTTCCTATTTCGGGAAGCCAGAATTGTTGTTGACTTGCCAATGACTTAGTGTTGATTTGTCCTGGCATGCCACACCGCCTGGCCGTGACTATGACCGTACATTGCGATTGAAGCACACATGGGAATAGATCAATCAACTTTATCAAATACTCAAGCAAGGTGTCTCAACACTGAAAACTAATCGCTATGTGCAAACGCCCACAAAGTCCAAACGTGTTTTGAATAAGAGACTTCTGAGCCAAATTAGGTTTCCATCTATCAAGACTTTTCGATTAGGTTATCCGCCCGCTATAAATCGTGACTGCTAAATACCGCATGCGGTAACTGTGACTTCTGTGACTGATTTTCGAATTCTCCCAACTCCTTTTTGCTCTCCTATATATTTAGCAAACTTCCTGAAACATTTTTTCCTCTTCCTTTTTTCTTCTTCACCTTTAACAAATTATCAACCCAGCTACCACACATATTATACAACATTTATTTCAAGCCGTCAAAATGTCCGCCTTTTAAGATCTCATCTTAAGAATTAAAAAAAAAAAACGAATTATCAAAAAAGTAAAAGTCGTTTTTTATCTGTTAAAGAAAAAAAATTAAAGAATTATTATTAAAAATGTCGTTAATAATGTCGTCTCCACATCTCTGTTCGCAACCGCAACAACAACCTGATCTCACCGAATCATAAGCAATTTTACATTATCTGAGCTAGCACAGCACCTCGATCGTCTAAGAACCCTTACTATTGGAATCCCTGTTACACAAACCGAATACCTACAAAAAATAAATCAAAAGTTATCATGATTGCTGAATCTTTTGAATTTTCTACTCCCGCTCTTAAGGGCGAGGAGCTCTTTGAGAAGATGCCCTGGAATGATATTTCCATGCTTCTCACGCCTCTCTCCGAGGATTCTTTGATTCTCTCTGAGAAACCCAATGAGTCTGCCTCCATTGAGTCTGCTCAGCCTGATTTCAACCTTCCTCTCGATGCTTTGTTGACTCCTATGTCTTCGACCCACTCTGTTGATCTTGATCTCGGCTCTACCATTTCTGACAATCTGATCTTTGGTGGTTCGCCTCTATTTGACGAAGAGCTTGAAGACCCCAACACTTGGGAGTCACTATTCAACGATGTCGCAGAGCCTACTGAGACCGATTCACAGTCTCATCCTGGTCTTCACCTTCCTCCCGCATCTGAGCCTTCTCCCGCTTTGGAAGAAATATCACTCAAGCCCGAGTTTATTGTCCCTGTCGTCCCTGATGTACAGCCGAGCAACAAGCGTAAGCACTCCGAAGTTGAGGAATATAAGAAAGACGCTTTGGGTATCACTGCATACAACCGCAAGCCCCGTTCTGCTCCTCTTGCTCCCATCGAACCTGAAGAAACTTCTGGAGATACCGTGCAAGCCAAGCGTGCTCGTAACACCGCTGCTGCTCGTCGTTCGCGTGCAAGGAAGATGGAGCGAATGACTCAGCTAGAAGAGAAGCTTGAAGAGCTTCTTGCTGCCAACAGTTCTCTCCAATCTGAGAACACTGAGCTCAAGACTGAAATGTCTGCTCTTCGCAAGCTGTGTGGTTTGGAGTAACCACAAGCTTTCGTCTTCTCTTACTCGTTATAAAATGTTTATTGTTTTTTTGCTAATTTAATTGATTTTTTCTATTTATCCAAATACTCTAAAATGTTTACAGTAAGTAACTTCATCCACGAATAGTTGATTCTGTGGGAATACCGTCAAATTCTCCATATTCCAAAGCAAGATTGATGCTCTGCAAAAGCTGAGTAGCAGCGCCTTTCAAGAGGTTGTCAATGGTGACGACAATAACAACACGATCCTGTCTTGACGAAACACCAAATCCGCCAATAACAACTCCATGCTTGCCCGATATGTCTTTAACCAGCGGTGCTTCACCCGTAACATTCACGAGTTTCTCCCCCGCATATCTATCTTGATACAAGTTGCGAATATCTCTTGCCGTCAGTTTCAGTTCAGGCTTGAGTGGGATGGAAATGGTCAGCGAAATGCCCTGAAACCATTGCGCGACGTGAGGGGTGAACGCGATCTGGATGCCGAGTTGCTTCGAGACCTCTCGTTCGTGAATGTGGTCTGTAAGGGAGTAAGGAATAAGGTTATCTTGCAAGTTTGCGACGTCGTTTCTGGGCGATGGTTTTGTTCCAGCGCCGGAATAGCCTGAGACTGCAAACACAGAAGGTTGCTGGCCGTCAGGAATGTATTCAAGCAGAGGCTTAATTCCAATTTCGCAGGCTGTTGCGTAGCATCCTGGGTTAGATATTTTCGAGGCCGTCTTGAACAGATTGCGGTCAGTAAGTTCTGGCAGCCCATAAAGCCAGCTGCCAGACTCGTCGAATCGAAAATCAGCAGAAAGATCGATAATAACAGATTTGCGATCGGATTTACCTTGCACAATTGCGTTTACAAAGGGCGCGCATACACCGTTAGGGAGAGCCATGACCCAGATGTCTACTTCACCCTTTTCTTCAAGTGACTTGATAGTCTCAACTCTCAGGTCTTCGTACACAAGGTTAGCTTTATTATATCCCTTCAATTCCTGCCCGGCCAGTTCGCGCGATGAAACATGGTTGAGCTGAAGGTAAGGGTGCTTATCAATAAGATCAATAAGAGCGCGCCCAGTGTAGCCGCGGGCACCAATCAACGCAACGTTCGCTGGTTTAGTGTTGGTTCCATCCTTCAAAGGAGGATTGGGGTTTGTAGAGTAGTTCCGTTGCCTAATCCCGATCGTTGAAACTCCAAATGTAGCTGGCGGTATCAATCCACGGCGGCTCGATGTCGAAAAAGCTCTTGCTTGTATTGTTGGTCCCGAGCTTTTCACACTGCCAGCTGTAGTAGCAGCTTGCTTGGAGCAGAAGGCCTGTATCAACTTGGACACGTCTTCAGGCGAGTGAATCCCATACCAAAATAAGATTTTTCCGTTCTTTGCAAATGAGCCGTCTGCCTTGGCGAAGTGCCATGCGGTGTTTTCGTCGCTTTCGGCAACCTCCCAGGTCAACTGGTCGTAATCTTTCTTAATAGCGGACCAGACATTGTCTGTGACGTTGTTAAGCCAGCCATTCTTACTCGCCAAAAACTTGTCCAAATATGAAACTCCTTTTCCACTCTTAACAATGGCAAGGACCTCCAAAGGCTCATCTCCATATGCTTTGAACGAGGACTTCTCAAGTTCATTTAGGTAAGATGAAACAGCTAGGCCTTCGTCTCTTTCCAAAGCCTTTCGCAAGGCATCTTTTGAAGAGAAGGCATCCAAACTTTCCTGTGTGAGCAGTTTGTAGCCTCTACGAATCAGTGTACCTGCACCCGAGTCGGTAAAAAGCTCTTTTTGCAAATCGTGAACTGAGATAATAGCCACTGAAGATGACCTGGGGAGGTAGCTAAGTAGATCTTTGATTTCGTTGATCTTCAGCTTGGTGCCATACTTTACCCAAGGTTGCTTCATGAGGTCATCGTACTCTTCATCCAAGTTGATAACCGAAATCTTTTCTTGGGTAGAGCCATTAATTAGGCCACCTTTCTCATTCAAATACACGATTTTTAGCGGCTCGAGGACTCGCGCAAGTTCGCCAGCAGCAACATCTGCGTTGACATTCAAAATTTGGCCATCTGTAGTTTCGGCTAAGGACGTCAAGATAGGCATTGTCCCAGCAGCAATGCACGATTCAATGGGCGTTTTGTTTACCGAATTGATTTTACCTACCAGGTGGTACTTTTCTTTATCCAAATATTCAGCCGAGAACACTCCGCCAGTGATCGGGCGGGCGGGGACACCAAGTTTTTCGAGGGCCGCCACAAGTTTGAGGTTTTGCTCCAAAAAGCAGCTACGCACTACGCCCATGGTCCGGGAATCGGTTATACGGATACCATCAATGTAGTCAGGAATAATGCCTTCCGCCTCAAGAATCTCGTTGATTTGTGGGCCTGTACCGTGGAGAACAACGGGATATAAGCCAACATGATATAGAAACGCCAGTGCAGAGGCCAATTGATCGAGATTGTCGGTGATGATGGCTCCTCCAACTTTGATGACAGCAAATTGCTGGCTGCGGGGTCGTTAGAAAGACAGGTGCTCATATTTTGCAGCATAACTCACCTGGAAACAGACGTAAAATATTTGAGATACTGCTCTACTTCGCGTTTCGAGCCAATATTGTCCAAAAGCTGTATAACAGTCGATCTAGTTGAATAGACCCGGTTCGGTCTGTAAAGCACAGAAGAGCGTGCAGCCAAAGGAGATCTAGCAGCGATGGCGGGGGCCCTTGAAAAAATGCGCAACGCGCTGGCTCTTAACAACGGGGACGCTGAGCGGCGTGCCAATGTACGAATCATTGTCCAGGTAAAGAAGAGAGTGGTTCTAAATAACAAGCATACGCTTCACGACGATATTTAACAGGATGGAGTGAGCAATCGAAGAAAGCGTTTAGGAGTGTCAGCCGCAACAATGGGCTAGGGTTTATATTTATATGGAGACCTTTTGTTACGCGCTAGCACGTACGGAATTTGTGAAATATACATATTAACCTTCTGATTCGTTTCTTCGCGAACTGCTGTTTGACATGGCATACACGTCTAGAGAGTAATACAGCCTGGCAGCTCATATTCTGAATTAAAAATACGGATTAGACTTGGGTATTGTTGAGGCCTTTATCCGTAGTTAATGTGAAGTTTATGCATGTTCGGCCTTGGAACAAATGAACAGAATGACTATGATATTAACATGATACAGGAGATATTTACAAAATATTTAGGACGGAAGCTACAGGCTGAAAAGATCGTTGGCAAGACTTAGATAAGTTAGCAATCAGACATCAGTAAACAATTTCAGGCCACTTACTCTACAATGTTGTATGGCTGAAGAACGCGCTCAGTTGTATAATTTCGTCTTTCCAGTTTGTTGAGCTTCTTGGCAGTGCGCGCGTTATTACGAGTACCTTGACCACGGACAGGCAGACCCATGGCATGACGACGACCAGTGAAACTTCCAATAGATCTCTTCAACGCGATATTGGCGCGCATTTCGTTTCTGGCTTCGTTCTCTATCGTGTATGAAGACAGCTCTTTTGTTATTGCGAGAACCTCCTGTTCACTGAGCTGGTGCATGCGCTTTTGAGGGTAAAAGCCGAGCTTTGAACAGATCTGTTCAGCATTTTGAATACCAAGAGCGTAAAATTTTGAGGACAGACCAATCTGGAATGAAAGCCGTTAGAAATGGGCGCTGTTTTTGTTTGCTATAAAAACACTCACGTTCACCAACTGGTTTCCTCTGAAGGACTTTCCCATGATGTTCGTCACCATTTTGTTGAATATGTGTATAGTCCGTAGCTTTGAGATCTGGTGGTTTTGGAGGTTTAAAAAAGATTTTTCTCGCCTCTGTTTGGCTGGGATGACGTCCTGAGTCAAACAGGGTAATTTACGTTAGTTTCGTATCTGGAAAAGTCGCCTGCTCCATTTCTTCTACTTCACAGAACCCTTTATTCGTGCTTTGAACCTGTTCACGTTTTATTTACTATCCTTTGATCAATAATGAAAGAATTCTACTTGCCCGGTAGGTCCACTTTGCTGTTTTTGGAACTTTGTGCTAACTATGCCTGCAACTAGGTCTCGACGAGATCAATACGTGAGTTGACATCCGCCACTCGACAATTCCACTCTAACAATTGAATAGCCCATTATCCTCTGAGGAACTTGATATTCTGAGAAAGCAATTCTACAGCGAGGGCCAGTTTGTGTCGCTACAAACTCGGTTCAACTATGCCTGGGGACTGATCAAGAGCGACAGCGTACCTGATCAACAGCTAGGTGTGAAAATTCTCGCTGACCTTTTCAAGGACGCTCCAGAACGCCGACGAGAATGCCTGTATTACTTGTCTATTGGCTGCTTCAAGCTAAACGACTATTCAAATGCTCGCAAGTACGCAGACATTTTACTCGAACTGGAACCCCAAAACAGACAAGCAGGAAAATTACGTCAGATCATCGAAGACAGGTTAGCAAAGGAGGGCCTAATTGGAGTGGCAATTACTTCGACTATTGTTGCAGCTGCGGCCGCTGCCATTACGTTTTTTGTACGAAACCAACGGAAATAAAGGTTCAGTCTGAATCTGTCACACTCATTTATTTATATACCAGTAACTTTAGTTTACGTTTTGCATCTGTATCATTAAGAACAGTTTTCGCTAGTCTGGTGTACGCGAAATTGTAGTTTTTTGTTGCCCAGCTATAGTTGGGTTTAAATTTTCCACCATGATGGACCACCATGTCGAAACACGTATCGCGAAGTCAGTATGACTACATAGCCAATCTCGTGATTTCGCAGTTCAACAAATTGCCACCCAAAGCAAAGCCTCTTGTTCGATCCGACGGAACTCCAGAATGGACAACTCTAGCTGGAGTGGTGGTTGAGACTCGTGATTGCCCTCTACAGTGTGTTACGCTGGCCACTGGCGTGAAGTCAACACCAGATGGTAGGTTGAACGAAGCTCAAGGGAAGGTTTTACACGACATGCATGCCGAAGTTTTGTGCTTGCGAGGGTTCAACAAGTTTGTATTGAACGAGTGCTCAAAACTCAGTGAAGGTGCAAGTAACTACTTAGAGAGAATCCCACAGAACTTCGTCCAGCAGGCCCCATACCTATATCAAGGTGTTTCTGATCTCAAAATATATCTCTACGTCTCAGAGGCACCATGCGGTGACTGCAGTTTGTCAAATGTAGCTGACAAGACTGAGAAGAAGGCAAATCAGAATGACACTCAATTGGAAGTGTGGAATGATCCTCTAGAGCCAATCACTCCAAATGGTCCCCTTCGCGGTCGTGACCATTTTTTCCACACTGGATATGTTCGCACTAAACCCGGTAGACGAGACTCTCCTGTGACCATGTCAAAATCGTGCAGTGACAAGCTTGCACTCAGGCAGTTCACGTCAGTTCTTATGGGCCCTACAGCCTCTATTGTATCACCTAGTAGGTTCTACATCTCCAAGCTCGTTGTGCCCGAATCAGAGCTCTCGCGCAGCGACTTTTCTCGCGCTTTTGAATCCACCGGGCGGCTCGCTGATTTGATAAAAACCTCGTTTGAGTGGCCTCCCGAGTACTGTCCCCAGTTTTTTGAATCGGTGCCTACTCAAATTGAGTTCCCTTTTTCTCGGAGGTCATGGAATACGGATCCCAAACCAAGCCCACAGGCGCTAATATACATTCAGGGTGAAGAAAAGAACAAGAAAGGAAACAAGCCTACAGAGGGCATCATAAATGGCACTCGTATGGGTTTCAAACCTTTTTCCGGAAAGGGGCAGAGTATTGTGTCGCGATATGAGATTTCAAAATCAGTTAGAGCTTTGCTTCCATCTTTGGAACCAAACATGAGCTACTTGGATTTCAAGGAACGGAATGCACCCCGACAGGCCGTTAAACGCCGGGTATATGAGGTTTTGAAAAACTGGGTCAAAACTAGGCCTGACGACTTTATATTCTAAAGAACAATGTATATAATATTAAATAAGAAAGCTCAGTCGGTCTCGGAGGCACTGCCTTGGCCGCTTTCATCGTCCGCTGTTTCTGCTAGATTTCGTTAGCAAGCCTGCATTCATCGCTACAATCAACTTACCAGTGCTCTCGGTAGGCCCTGCAGTTCTAGCAAATTCTGCGCCTTGTAAGATATTTATCAAAGCCACGTTCTCTTCTGAAGCCAGATCAATTGGCTTCTGGCCACTTTTGTTTTTAATCCGGGGGTCCGCGCCAGCATCAATTAGAACTTCAACAATAAAAGCTCCATGTTCTGGCTCAGTCAAGGAGTATCTTACAGCAGAGTGCAAAGGGGTGTCTCCGTATTGGCGGTTGATGGGATCTACTTCAACATCCTCCTCATCTAGCAGGAGATCCAGCACGTCATCTACTATTGTTAGGTTAAAACACTCACTTTGTGCGGGCACTTACAAGAACCAGTAGCAGCAGCCAAGTGCAATGCGGAGTTACCGAGAGGGTCGGTGGCTGAGTTGATAACTTCAGCGATGTTTATATTCGTCGATTCAGCAAACACTTCTTTCAAAAGGTCAGTGTTGTTGCGCCTGGCAGCTTCTATGAGCTGTTCACTAAACGAGGCTCCTTCGTCGGCCATTTTGCTCTATGAAGTCGCTGTCTATTCTGAATGTTGATGTTTATTTCGATATATCGGTGTCAGAAGTCGGAGTGATTATATATCGGATGTTGGGAGAAGACAGGCTGGAGATTGAAGGATTCAACGCGAGACTTTGAGGAGAAGCTTAGGATGTCAGCAATGTTAGCAAGCTACCCAAAGACTTTCGTAGAGCGCAGCTAAAAGTGTAGCTGAGAAACAGGAACTTTGACGGAAGATACTAATGAAGGAAATGGTTGGATCTGGAAAGCAGCTCTTCCAATACAAATCTAGCATTTACCAAAAACTGGGTATAATCAAAAACACCTTAAATGCAACAAAATTAGAGAAGCATACCTGCTTACCCTACATGTATTTCTAGCGAAGTGCAACATAATTCTGTAACAACACCCGTGCATTAAAAACTTATACTATGCCAAAAATTCAATTAACGAAGGTTCAGATACAGACTTCTATCGTTTATTCATCTGCCTACTTGGATCGTTCTTCTCTAGCCAGATAGACTTGAGGCTAGCTCCTAACGCCGTTTTGTGGATACAAGAAGCATCAGATCGGTCCACACAAATTATTCCGGACGTTATTATGGATATCAGCATAGCATATTCTCTCATTGAGAGAATTAATAGGGGGGATACCCACGAGGCAGAGCAAGAACTAGAATCTCTCCGTGCTTCCAACATTGATGGTCTAGTTCTTGCCTTTCTCACAATCATTTCGGATCAACAGCAAAATGCTACAGGCGAAGAATCGACTGTTGTTGGAATCATCCAGTCGGCGCTCCTGATTCTCAAAAACATCATTCCAAAGTCATGGAGTATAGGCTTTGAAGAGTTTTTGGGTCCACCTATTTCTCAAGATGTCAAAGCCAACGTCCGATCGGGATTGCTGAACCTGCTTGGATTTAGCAAAAGTAAGGTCCGCTCCGTTGCTGCGCTTCTTGTGGCAAACATTGCTTCAGTCGAATACCCTGATGAGTGGCCGGATTTAGTCGACAATCTTCTTCAGCTTGCACAACGAGGAAACACATCCCAACTTTACGGTGCACTGTCTGCTATCAAGGAGTTGGTGAGTGACACCCTTTCAGATATAGAGTTTGTTCGCGTCGGAGAAAGCATCCTATCGGTAATGTATACTGTTGCTTCATCTCCACAAGACCCTTGCAGCCCTGGCTCCAGCCGCGCATTTGTTACTGGGAAATACAGTCCTCATGCAAGCGCTATGGCCATTGAGATTTTCAGACAGTGTATTGACTTTTTCTTAATTGCGGAGGACACTAAATCTCCCTTGGTAAATACAGTGGCTACCCCAATTATCGACTTATGGGTGCCATTATTTATCCAATATGTTGGTTCACAAGTTCAAACTTCTGACGCCGGCTATATTGATTTAAAATTGGAATCTCTCAAAACTTATAAGGCGCTTCTTACTGCATTACCCAGAATCGCAGGAAAGCATGCGAAAGACTTATTCGAAGTGACCTTGCAAAACATATTTTTCAACCTGCCTGTCTACGAAGCACTGTACGTTAAAGATGGCGAAATCACCCCAGATGAACCCAAGCTGGACGAAAGTGAAGTCAATAATGTCTTTGTTCATCCCAATCTCACTATTGACAATCTCGTCTTTGAGCAACTGGACTTCATACATATGGCCGTTGAGTTGCGTGAGGTTGTTGCTCGAGTATCAGGCGTACTGTCTGGTTTTGTAGATCTTCTCATCAGACTTGGTCAAATTCCTAAGGATCAGGAATCTTGGGAAGATGACATGGATGATTTTGTTTTAGAAGAGTCTGAGCTCTCTGTAGGCCGTCTGGTACGCACACAGGTTGCTGATATTCTTGTTATTATCGGCAAGTCACGTTTATTTTCTTTACTTCCTATTTTCTGGGAGCGTACCCAAGCTCTGGCTCAACAGTTTAGTGACTGGAAGATCAAAGAGAGTGGCCTTAACCTATATTCTCGTATTTTGGCAGAAGGCACTGCCGACACCGCACCATTATCACCTAGCGCCATCACTGAGTTTGTTCAATTTGTGTCCGAATGTCAGCGAGACAACACACCTCTTCTACGTTCTCGTGCTTACCTTGCAGCATCATCAGTTTGCCGCTCCCTAACTAATAGAATTGACACCCGGAGCATCAAAATTCCCTTATTCGAAGCCACTATAAATGCAGCGCTGTCAGATCCCAACGATACAGTCCGAATTAGCTGCGTCATGGCTACCCGAAAATACTGTGTCGACCTACCGAAGGACTATTTTCTTACAAAGGAAACAATGCTTTACCAGGCAATATATCTCATTTCTGAGAAAGCCCAAGATGACACTCCCGCAATTCTTGCTGAAGTTCTCGTTGCAGTGGTCGAATGTGATTTGTCTAGAGCTGCACGTAACACTGATTTGGTAAAGCTAGTTTACAAGCTTGTTTCACAGGATCCTACCAACGTCATGCTTACGAATGAAATTCAGGATCTTATGGCTGAGATTGCAGAGACAGCTACTGATGAAGGCGTATACACGGAATTTATCCAGCACGCTATGGAGCCTCTAGTAAACAGCATTATGTCGATCAAAGATTGGGAATATACGCCTGAACTAGTCCTGTCTTTGAACATTCTCAGTGTGTTGGCAGATAAAGCGCCATTCCCTATGCCCTCAGAGATTATCGACACGTTCTTTGATCCTTTATATCAAATCACCATGAACTCATCAGACAACCAAGTTTTGCAAGCTGTATCTGAGATTCTGGGATTTTTCACTCAGCATGCTCCTGATCAAATCAAGTCCTGGTCTAGTAAAGATGGACGCAATGGCATCGAACTCTTGATTCTTGCTGTTGCACGACTTCTTGACCCTACGTGGTTGGATTCAGCGTGTGTCAATACCGGCATTTTAATTCTTGCAATTGTTCAAAACTTTGGCTCTCTTTTAGGTGACTTGCTACCACAAATGCTGGACGCAACTGTTAAGAGGCTTGCTACAGCCAAAAGCCCTGCTTTAATCGAAAATTTTATACTAGTGTTCAGCAAGCTCGTCAGCACATCAACTGAAGATGTTATCAACATTCTGGCCGGAATTAGGGTAGATGACGTTTCTGGATTGGATATTGTGTTAGGTCGATGGCTTTCTAATTTCGATGTTCTTCGTGGATACGAAGAGATCAAAGAAAAGTAAGTTTGGCATCTAAGTTTTTGCACAAAACTAATCACTCTAGTGTTATATCTCTTGGACAATTATATCAATTGAACGATCCTCGAGTTAGTGCAGTAATTGTTGAGGGCGACCCCCTTCCCGTTCCCGCCAATGTCATCCTGACTCGCTCGAAAGCTCAAAAACTGGGAGAAACGTACACAAAAATTCCTGCTCCCTCCAAAATCGTTAAGTTGTTTTTGCGTGAACTGATAGTGGGCCAATATAATGCTTCTGATGCTGTGAGAGACGCCACTTCTGCTAGCACTACTGCAGGCGACGATTGGGAAGACTTGGAAGCTGAAACCGAGGTCACTCCTCTGGAAGGCACCATGCCCTATGAAGATCTCTTAAAATATGTCAACAAGGGGGACATTGAGGATCTTGATGGCGGTGAGCTGTACGGCCTGGATGGAAATGCAGGCTCTTCAGCTGCGCTTAAACGCGCTTGGGCAGGCAGTGACAATGCAACTCAAGTGATGATAGCTGGCTTTTTGAAAAACGTTGCACAATCCGATATAGGAGGATTCAAAACTAATGTCTATCCTAATTTGAACAATGAGGAAAAGGCCTGTATTGAAAACCTTTTAAAGTAGAGCCTCAGTAAGACATGTAATTGTTAACAATATAACGCCTTTGATAAATAAAAAGCTTGAAAGCAGACCGTTGAGTCTGTTTTTTGTGTTGGATTACGCGAAAAGCTCACGAGCGCCAGTTCAGGAAAGTGTAAGTATAAGTTTTGACCCCCCCAAATTTACCAGCAACACCACTTTTCAACATCCAGTTTTCAGCACGCCAAACTACAAAGTATTTCTACATGAGAGCCATATTGGTGGTACATACAGTTCAGTCTAGTAAGTAACAAAGGTTTAATTGCACTTGCTCATTAGCGTAAGCATCTCCACACTCCCTACCTTTCTTCTAAATCCATACTGACTGATTCAACAACCTAGCCTGAACCTCACGAATGCCTGCCTATCGCAAAAAGCTAAGCTTCAATGCCAACTCAAAGACCTAATAGACATCATACCAGCTCTCAAGAGGCCGATTTGGAGCCCGACAAATGTCGAATCAAGGTTGTTGTGCGGTTACGGCCATTCAACAACAGAGGTAAGATGGCCCAGTCAACTCAACTCTTGTACCCAACTGACACCCTGAAAGAACTTCAAAGAAGCGAGGGCAAGGTAGTTCGATTTAACGGTCATAACCAAGTTGAGCTTATTGCGCCTGCTGGAACTTCACACAGCCGTCGTGCTTCATTTAGAGATACTAATGAAGATACCAGCAGCTCTCGATTTTTCACCTTTGATCAAACCTTCTGGAGCTTCGATAAACCCCTCGTGGATAGTGTTTCTTGGGCCGACCAAGAGACAGTTTACAATGTTGCTGTCACTCCTCTACTAGATCACGCATTTCAAGGGTTCAACACATGTATGTTTGCCTACGGCCAAACTGGTTCCGGCAAATCTTACACCATGCTGGGTTTCAAAACAGACCCAGGAGTAATTCCTCGAATTGGCCAAGCAATTTTTAACCGAATTCAAGAAAACACTTCCGCTTTTTTGAAGTTCACAGTCACAGCGTCATACTATGAAATTTATAACGAAAAAGTACGAGATCTTCTAAACATTAAAAACAAAGACAATCTGAAAGTTCGGGAGCATCCCTTGCGTGGGCCATATGTTGAGGACTTGTCTGCTCTTGCAATCAAAACTTACTCTGAAATGCAAAATCTGCTATCAGAGGGCAACAAGACCCGCACTGTTGCTGTCACTAACATGAATCAATCATCATCTCGTTCTCACGCCGTGTTTACTATCACCCTCACACAAACGCTTTTCGACGAACAAAATGCTCCTTCATCTGAAAAGGTCTCTCGCATCCATTTGGTTGATCTCGCAGGCTCAGAGCGATCTCGTATGGCTGGTACATCTGGCGTACGGCTGAAAGAGGGAGCCGAGATCAACAAATCGCTTACAACTCTTGGTCGCGTCATTTCATCTCTGGTTGAGAAAGCTTCCCATCCCAATCGACGAATAGCTGTACCTTATCGAGAGTCAACCCTGACATGGCTTCTTAAGGATGCCCTTGGAGGAAATTCAATGACAGCTATGATTGCTACAATTGCTCCGTCTGCATCAAATTATGAACAAACTCTCTCAACTCTCAGATTTGCTGACAGTGTAAAACGAATCAAAAATCATGCGGTTGTCAATGAGGATCCTAATGCCAAGCTTGTCAGAGAACTTAAAGAAGAGCTTGCTGATCTGCGTAATCAACTCACCTATAACAGCAAGCGCACAGTGGAACCTTCGATCATTGAAAAGCAAGAACTTGCGGAAAAGCTTTTGGTTTCGGAAAAACTTCTTCAAAATGTTAACCAAACTTGGGAACAGAAGTTGAAAGAAACTGAACAGATTCAACAACAAACCGCAACTGCGTTAGAAGATTTAGGTATAAGCATTGAAGATGGTTTTGTTGGGGTTCACCCTCCACAGAAGTCACCATTTCTTGTTAATCTCAGCGATGATCCAGTCCTTACAGAGTGCCTTGTCTATAACATTCGCGCGGGCTCAACACTTGTTGGGCATGTGAGCAATGCCAGTGCCGAAATCAGACTCAGTGGATCTCATATTCTCTTTGAGCATTGCAATTTCGTCAATGTCTCTGGAACTGTGACAATTACTCCTTATTCTGGTGCGTCTGTTGTTGTCAACGGAGAAACCGTTCTCGAGCCTCAAGAGCTTCACACCGGCTTTCGGATAATTCTTGGTCGCTCACATATATTTAGGTACACCAATCCTCTTGAAAAAAAGCCGGCCTCAAGAAATGGCCATCGAAAGTCAAACTCTTTTGCAGTGCACAAATCTGGCAACAGCTTCTCTTTTGATTTCCCTGCTCGAGCCTCAACGCCTCCCCCACAAAAACTCCCTCTAGGCTCGTCATCTACTCCTAGCGAAGCTGACTGGTCTTTATCTATCGATAGAGCTGCTCCCACAGTTCCTAGTGCTGAAGACACAAGCCTAGACACTCTTGATGATGAAGATATTCAACTGCTATATTCTCAAGTCCTAAAAATTAAAAACTCGCGGGCTTCCCGGCCAGGAAGCGCCTCTGGGTTTCGCAATGAGCTGCTTCCTTTTCCATCTCCCTTACAGCATGACCGCTCTTCTCCGCCTCGCCGGTCCCGACTTTCTGTTGGGGACGGGTCTCTATTCCTGGATGCTCTTGATGCCTCGCCGCGGTATAGGCGTCGTCGCGCTTCCTCGAACACATCTATATTGAGCGGTAATGGTAGTCCAAGACGCTGTAGCCTTGCTCCCCATCCTTTGGGAACTTCTTCCCCTCCTTCTCCGGTTTACATGACTCCAACTGCTTTATTTTCAGAACGCGACCGGCTCATCAAGAAATATTCTGATATTTGGCGGCGCCAAACCCTCGTACGAGAAATTTCATCGATAATATCATATCTCCCTCTTATCCGTGCTGCACAACGATATAGCGATTTCTTTGATTTGAAACTTGATTTTCAGTTGATGGTCGCCGAGGACGTCCATACATCCCCCTATGAGCCTAATAACCCTCCAATTTATGATAATGACAACTTAATATGTGTGAGAATAATGGATTTTGATCGAGACGTTGTACATGTCAACTCTCCTAATTTTCTTCGGGCTAGGCTTCCTCAAACGTATGAGTTTGATATGCTCCAAAAACCAAGAATGCCTCTCCCCTTCACTGCTGGACATTATACTCTTTTCGGCGTTGCAAACGACCTTTATTGCACAATCGGTGTTTCTGCTGCGGATATTGTGTCTCCTTACACTCATTGTGTCGTAGGCGTTGCTAGGTTGATTGTACGGGAAGTGACGACCGCTCCTTTATCTGTTTTGAAACAAAACGCCATTGCTGTTACCACTACAATTGCTACACTAGAGCTTAGCGGGCAATCTGCGGAAGAAGTGATTGATCTTCACTCTAGCTTGTACCTGGATGGTGAGAAGAACCCCGTTCTTGTTACTCCAATCCTTCACGTTGACTCTGATGGTCCTGTGAAATTTCCGTCGTATTTTCAGGTCGATTTGGAAGAAACCAGGCCGTTCAAATTGCTTATATATGCCAGCATTCGTCGCCCTTTCCTAGAACGCTTACGTAGCTGGGATGAGATGCAAGAGCCTGGCTTGGAAGTACTTTCTTCAAAGCCTCCTACTCCCACTGTTCTTTTCCAAGGTTCTCAGCCTTGCGAGATGCACGAAACTGAGAGCCAAAACTTTGTTGCGAGCCTTGCAAGCTCTAAGCGCAGCGAAATCAGCTACAGGCATTCTTATGTTGCCATGTATCTGGAAATTTTAGAGTTGAATGAGCATGGGGCCTATACTTCAGTAGATGTTATAGAAGAAAGTGGAAGTTGCCTTCCTGCTTATTCGTTTTTGCATCAAGGCCTTCAAAGGCGAATTGAGATTACGATATTAACTGGAGATGATATTTTCGATGAGATCACAGGCACGCCGAATATGGCTGTGAAAGTGGGAGCGTTTCGAATGGTTGATTCTCAGGGTTCCATTATAAATGAATCTTCTAGTTCTGGGGACGATATATTTGGTGCATCTACATTTGTTCTTTTGAATAAGATATCGTCCGTGTCCAAGATTTCTAGTTCTGGGTTTACCGGCTTCACTGTTTCGTGTCAATGGCCTTCTACAAATCCACTACTTGATCGAATTACGCCTGATGCCAATCGCCTGCTGTTTACTGTAAGCGTTGGTTTCGGCACAGGTATTGACAAGGTTTTGCTCGAGTGCCCCGCTAGCGCAGCTATTCGCTCTCGCCTTTCTGCTGGTGTTTCTAGGTGGGAGGTGATGTTTGGGCAGGTGGCGATTAGCAAGCGACATATGCACTGGTTTACTACTCGTGATGGGTATCATCGCGTTCCTAAGACTAGACGCGATTTCGAGGCTCTCTTGGGTGGAAGCAGCAGCAGTGACGAACATGGACATGTATCTCAACGAGGTGTTTCGTTGCTTGCTGAGTTTTATCAGGACAAGGAGATCAGAATGGTCGCAGCACAAGTGCGGAAGGCTCGGATTAAAGAGGAGACTACTAACGCTACAGCTTCTATTCCTGTTCAGGACACTGAGGAGACTGTAAGAGAACAACGAGACTTTTTGCAAGAATGCATTGAGCTCTGGAAATCCAAGTCACACAGCAAGATGGACATTGTAAGAAACTCAAAACGCTTTTTCTTTTCTATTTTAAAGAAACTAACAAATCCTTTAGATCAAAAGGTGGGACTATAGACACTATCGTGAAATTGATCAGATGAATTTGGACAATCTGCCTCAGCCTGAGCACACCGCCATTGTCAATGAAGGCTCAGTGGACAATGGCAACCTTGAAACCGTGTCTAATAACGAGGTGCTTGCAGGGAGTCCTGCGGCCAAAAGTAACTCCATTATTAGGGCAACCGACCTAGCCGTTTCAAAATCACGCTCACATTCGTGTGTTGTAATCTCAAAGGAATTCAAAAAGAGACTCCTTCAAGTTCGTTACCCAATTCTCATTCTCAAGGTCATTGAGGCCAGCGAGAGTTCATCTGAATCAGGTACAGGTACTGGCACAGGCACCGGCGCTAGCACACCAGTCTTGGCATTGTCACCTTTTGGAGGCTTGTTTCGGTCAAATTCTACAGGCAGCAATGGCAGCGCAGCTGTTCGCCCAAAGTTGATCAACAGCACCAACAACAGCGGCAACGGCAGTTCTCTGGATAAATCAGTGGGTGAATTGTCTATTGTAGACGACGAACCAAAAAACGATTTCGATGTCTTTTTTTGTTTATCTGACTGGACAATCATTGAAGACAATGAGGTAAGTTTATTCATATCGGGTACAAACGTCTTTGCAATAGAATGTTACTAACTCATGATGTGTATGTACTTAGAACGGGTTTGCTGTGGATTTGGTCAATCGTGTCCAACCTACTAAAAGGTACAAGCTTGTGTTCAACAATGCAAAGCAACGACAAGACTTTTCTTTGCAAGTTGTATTGTGAGGCTCAAAAAGCGAAAAAAACGTTGTCACCGATCAATGCCATGATCAGTTTTGAATATTTGTATTTCAGTAACTTACATTCAATTGCGAGCTGCAATAATTATCTTCTATAACATTTGAAAGCTTTTTTTATCTGATATTCTTTCACCGTTAATTACGTACAATACTCTAATTTTATCGCGTTCAATGTCCGGCTCTTCATATGCTCACATGTAAGCTCTCAAGATTGCAATATTATGGTATTGATATCGTTTACAAATTGACCCCTTGCACCAAAGACGTTTCGCTTCCAAATAGCAGCTTAATATTTCAACACAAATCGACTAGTTGTTTTCTTGAAACAAAAAAGCATTACGAGCCAGAAACTTTTGTATGTCAAGCGTAAAGATACAATTATACCTCGCATACGCTACCGTCGCATAGTACTGTTTATAGTCTGGGTCCCAGTGTGTCGATTCATCGCCGTCAATGGGAACAAGGCATTCCTTAATTCCCGACAAGTCGCCCTCTGCTGGCGCAAAAGTGGTTCGGATGGAATTATAAAGCGGAAGCCGCTGCTTGATTAGTTCTAGCGGAAGCATTCCAAATCCACCAAACTCCTCGTATTCTTCTTCGTTGATTACCTCTTTATAGTGAGGTAGGTCAAAATCACTTTGCTCGATTATTATGCGCTTGAGAATCGTGGGTGTAGCTGCTAGAGAATTGTTTGAAATGATGTTTTGGTTGTTTGGACCTTTATTCGTAGAAGGAGCCAACAAATGAAGTATGTCAAAGCCATGCAAGCTTCTTGCCGACACATGAATATACAATGACTTGAGTTTCCGACACCGAGCTAGCAATGGCACTAACCGAAAATCGAGAAAGTCCGGCGGGTGGTAAAACGAATTTCTAATTCCAAACACTGTTAGTTCTTCTAGCGTATCATGACAGTGTTGGGCAAGAGCCTGAGCGCCAGAGCCATATATAATAGGAATCTTGACCCGCTTAAGATGTGGGTTAGACGAAAATATGAGTGCATCCAAGCCGGGAGGAACGTAGTCTCCTTCGATGTTGATTTCTTGTAGGTTGCCAGCATGATGTGGAAGTATTCTGGCTGGAAGCCTTGGTAGTGCAAAGAAATGCGGCGGAAGCGACGAAAACAGTTCAGTATTCCAGAGGCTAATGGTGAGGGTTGTTAGTTGAGACAAATCGTGAGAGAATATATGAGACCACAGATTGTTGAATTGTTCTGTGGACGAGTTACTCGAGCGAGACGAGGAAAGATGGCTGTTGAGATCGTTGTTGTAGTTCGAGTCGAGTTCGAGATGGGTTACGTTTGGGGGTAGGAGATCTGGAGAAAAAGCCTCAATAAGAGACGTTGCCTTCAGTATGAGAGTTTTCAGATTAAGAAGCTTCCGGCATGAAGACCTGAATAAATTAATGTCAACTTTGTAGAGAGTACTGTCGCCAATACTACCCTCGTCGTCGTCGACGTTAGTATCATTTGCACCGCTACTGTCACCTTCGGAATAGAAACCGAACCTTTCATGCAACTTTGGTTCTTGCGTTTTAACGGACAAAACTTCGAGATTGGGCAGTCTCCCCAAAAGCTCAAAAAGAGCTTCGTGTTTTGAAGCTATTTGAGGAACGTCGACATGCAAAAATCGCAGGCACTGGCGAGCAGCCAGGCTGGATTCTAGTATGGCCTGGACCGGGTATAGCGTTGCGCAGTCCAAGCTCAGCCGCACAGTGTGATGATCAAGAAAATTTCCTAGAACACTCGCCAGCTCCTTCAACCGTTTTTTCTCGATATCATTGTGTCGAGCTCGAGCATGGCCATGGGACGGTTCACGACAATTAGGAAGAGTTGCACAATTGTATTTTGCAGGTGAACTAAAGTGACCAGGATTCGCATGGGTGATACGTATGTACTGTAAATTGGGTACAGTCTCCTCCGTCAACAAGTACCGTTTGAGAAACTTCGTGAAAGAGAGTGTTGCAGAGGAGTTGGAACTAATCGGTACGCTGCAGTGATCGTGGTGCCCAAACTTATAGTCCGTGGAGATGATGAGTGACCTTATAGATGCTTTTGCAAGAGGTGATACTTGGTTTTGAGCAAGGGCCAAAGAAAGTTTGTCGATAGTTTCCGATGCGGGTTTTGCACGAGGAAGCGTAATGTGCGTCATAAAATTGTTGGAATTATCATCTTCATCGCTAACAAGACTTGAATAGTCAGTATCCGAGGATGAGGAGGTCAAAGATCTCGCTTCAGAAGGCAAGGAAAGCACAGAGAGCGCTTCGAGAGCATTCGGTAGTTGCCCGTGAACTTGACCAATTTTGCTATAAGCCGCTGGACGTTGAGAGCTTTCCAGGCCCAAAAACTCTTCGTGGAAAATCTCCTCAGTGTTCATGTACCATGAAGAGGAATTAGAGGGCTTGTAATATATCAAAGACCAGAGCAGCGGAATGAGGAGATTGTAGAAAGCACGATCTGTTTGTGCCAACCGCGCAAGGTCCGGTGTCGGTAATGACCGGGCTACAAGAAGAAGGACCTCAGAGGGACAATTTAGCAAGAAGCTTTTCGAAGACAGAGGCATTATTAGCTAGAGGAAGTAGAAAGAGAGGGTTTGGACAGAGTTCAAGAGGAAAGAAGGAATTTAAACATGTTCATGTAGCTTGTCGTTCTGAAAAAATAACACTGTAGAAACACCATATTTATAAAATCAATTAGTTAGCTCGAAAGGTTACGAATAACAGCGGATAGACTTCCCTCGAAGTAATGGAGATCCATTCTAAAAAAGGTTTGACATTCAGTGACTCTCGCAGGCATATAATACAACAAGTGGCACAAGGAAAATATCGTGTCGTTACATTGAGACTCATGTTGGTTCAAGTGGAAAGACCTAGGCCTCATCTTCCACGAAGCATGGTACATATGTACAGCTGATTTCTTTTTACAATTATTCTGAACGCGTTGCATGCTGGACGCTGTTAATTGTACTCAATGTACTGGCTGCTGCAGGTTGACAATAATATATTCAGCTGTGATAATAAGAGACCAACGCTCGCCAGGACGACAAAGGGCCGAGAGTTCTCCCAAATTATGCATAGCGAGAGGGACTCGTACTTGGGCGCTCTTTTTCATCTATAGCTTTTGACGTTGTCCAAGCTCGCGATTATTATTGCAGCATTGCTATCCAAGGTAGTCTAGCTGATCTTGAACTCAGCGCATCTCGAACAAAACCGCTAACCCCATGTGTGGGAAGAAACAGGATAGCTCGAGTAGCGGTGGAAAAGGGCCGTCATGAACTATAACATGTATCGTAAGACATGGAATGTATCGGAAATGATGGGGGAAGGCCAAGCAACTGAGCGTATGGGCTAAACACGACACATGGCCCATGGTCCTTCCAACATTGTAACTGTAGACACTAGACACTAGAGTGTGCAAATAAACATGCTATGCGCGCGCATGCCATAGACGAGGTCTACTTCAATACACACAAGTCGTGCGGAGCACCTGTCGGCTGATCTGTGTTCTTAATCGTTCGAATATACTCCATTTGACTTGTCCTGTACAAAATAGAATTTTAAACGTCCTTTTGACATTTTTATCGGGAGACTTTTTGCAACATATCAGTCTAGATGCCGCTTGCCTGCGCAGAAGAAACCTTTCGACATTTCTGGTAATTAAACCTTAATTTAGGACTTGGGACTTTGCGATACTTCAGGCAAGCGTAAGTTCCAAGTGTCTGAAAGCAGAACTTCTGCGTGGCTTGCATCTAACGGCTGGATAAGGGTATCGACTCATGCCAACAAAGAGCAAATTCAGAATACGCTCGTCGCATTTTGTGCTTCCTCTAAAACTCTGTTCAAACCCAATCAAATCTCTTTCGTGACTCTTTCTCTTCTCCAAAACCTTGCCCGACACTACTGGTCGACTGCTGGACGCTCACTCAAAACCTTCTCTCCCTAGATCTAGTTGGTAGGAGCACTTGGTCGTTCTGTTCTTATCTTGATTAGCCCCCTTTGCAGGTCTGAATCAGGTATGGCTGCACAATCACATACAAGTCAGGCCTCGTTGCTGCGACATTCAGTATCCTTCGATGACTATGAATCTTTCCCGCGCTCAACTCATGAGACGGTCTCTGAAAACGAAAAGGAGTCATGGGGATCCCCGCCAGAAATCCAACCCAAATTGCGAGTAGCCTGTTTCGGCGTTCTCCTTCTAGGGCTTCACAATGCTGCTTTTGGGTCTCTGCTGCCACACCTACAGCTCCAATACAGAAATGCCATATTTTTTGGCGACTTCAGAATAGTAGCTGTTTTTCTTGCTCCAATGGTTGGCTTAACAGTGTCAGGTCTTTTGAGCCTGTGGTTGCACCGCCGACTGGGAATACAGGGCATTCTCACATTGGCGTCAGTGCTTATGGCATTGTCATATTTTTGGATCGCACTTTGCCCACAATATATTGGCATCCTTCTAGCATTCAGTATATCAGGCTTCGGATATGGACTAGTCAACACCTGCGTTTTTTCTTGGGTAGGCACATTTCAAGACGCTTTTCATTCCGTGACCATCCTACAGACATGCTATTATGCCGGAGGTGTGATCTCCTCGATCCTGGTCTATTTTTTTCAGCTGCTGGGATATTCTTGGAATGCATTCTATTATTCCATGGCTACTTTTTCGCTTGTTCTGTTGGCCCTAACTCGAACGAGGTTCAAGGATGAAAATGCCCAGGCGTTTGTATTTCGCATTGGCTACTCCACAGACGCAGAGCGAATCAAGGGAATGGTTCGTGAGGTACTCAGTTCGACAGAAGCTCTTGGGGTCACTCTGTTCTTTTCTATTGTCTCTGGATTCCAAGTTGCTGTCTCATCTTGGATGCCCATGTACATTTATTCTTATCCGAACTCCCACGTTTCCCCAGACGTGATTTCGTTGTTGATGGAGTGCTCATTTTGGTCTGGTATGGCAGCTGGCTCTTACTCACTTTTCCTCGTCTCTGAGCGGCTGAAGAGTTCGAGAATGTCAGTCATATCGATTTGCTTTTCGATTTGCTTTAGCTTGATGTTTCTTTTCTTGGGTCACAACAGATCAGCTTTTGTTATCGTTCCCGTATTTTTTCTTGGATACTTTCTTGGACCTTTACCCGCAGCATCAATAGCACAAGCCGGTAAGGTGCTCCCGGACTACCTGCATGTCACAGGCCTCTCAGTAATTGTATCTATTGCTCAAATTGGTGTCTCCATTCTTCCTTTCATTTTGGGTTCTTTCATGGGATACAGCTTAATTCTCCCGCCATTGACCTTTCTCCTCTTAGCCCTTTTCCTTGCCTGGTGCTTTATCGCCAGGTGAAGTTTCATTTCATTTCATATCGTTTTGTTTTGTTTTGTTTTGTTTCGTTTCGTTTGTCTTTGTCTGTTGACATCTTTCGTTTATTGTTTCTTGTATGACTATATTGGCATGTAAAAGTTGATTGTAAGAGTTGCACTCGAGTTGGCCATGATTTTGATCTGTTTTTCCTTGAAGTTCCCACAACAAACATCATGTGATATATCTCAAACTTGCACTTTTCACCAAATTTCAAGCAAGTTCTCACTCACCACCATGAATGCCAAAGACGTGAACGCCGAGGATGCAATTCGAATCTTGACAGACAAGCCATCTGAAAGCCAAATCTTGGCTCTATGTAAGAGGCTTAAGCCTCGAATCTTCACGCCTTCATCTTTTACTCAGAACGTCCTAGCATGCCTGCTTTCCGACACCCTACCAGAACTTGGCACTACACCCGCCACTGTTCTTGATTTAGTTGCCTCTTTACCTGGGATCTCAGCCATTCTATTCAACACAAGGAATCATCTGAATTATCTAGACACCGGTGATAATAACACTGACGACCAGGATTCAAATGAGCTAATTCGACGGCATCAAACGAAGTACACCACTGTAAATCGGGTGAAACTTTCAGTTAGATCTCAGATAGAATACCTTCTTGTGCTGCTCAGCAACGTGCTCAAAGCGGTCCCACTAGCTATGATATATCAAAGAGCATCTTCACCAATACAGATCAAAGAACTGAACGCTATATTTGCAGGCTCCAGCCTGTATTCATTGGTTTCGCAGAGCCACATGGTACTAGCTCAGCATGACATATCAACAAGCAGTGATGACTCGTGGCAATGGATGACCAATCGAGATGAGTACGGGATGTATTTGGGGTCTTCAACTTTAGCCCTACAGAATGTAAAAAATGCGGAACTGTTTTTCAAGGCCACTCGTTTATTATCAACAGACTACCTCAAGGTTTTTTTCCGATCACCAGAAAGTGTTCATGCTCTCTTGGAAAATTTCAGAGCCCTGCGCGACTTGGATCAAAGAACAGTGCTCATATCTTATATTCTCCCATTTCTCTGCAACCAATTCGAGCTACTCAGCGGCATAGGCCCCGAAATAACTAGTCAGGCTTCACTGCTATCGTTATTTATACGCGCAGGCACGCCCAAAACTATCATTCCGCAACTAATTAGGTTTGCTGAGTCTCCTGCGGTATCGCTAATATTGCAGCGCACAATAATATTGGCTGTAAGTGCTAATCATGAACTAAGTGAAGAATGTTTCATGGCTTTATTGGATCGCTGGAGTTCACCCCTCAATATCCGACATACACCAATCCTTGTGCAAAGAGCTCAAACTCAACTGCTATTCTTGTGGCTTCCCCAGCTGCCATCCACGGTTTTGCAGCGAGTGAGCATGTCAGCCTCCTATTTAAATGGAGTCTCAAATCATTTAAGTGCTCTATCGGAAGAACCCCGACTTTTCGGCATGGCATTTGCAGAAAAAGTAAGTACCTACATTGACAATCAAGTCAAGCCTCTTAAGTTTGGAGCCATGGGTAGTGGTAACGATACCGAGCTCGTGTACTGGAAAGATGTCATCGGGTCAATACATGATGCACCAATTGATACCAAAGGTGGTGAGGAAATAGTTGACCAGTATTTTTTGCAACTAAATTCTTCTCCTCTTGAAAATATCCACAACAATGTTCCAACCCCCAGATCTAATGCATCAAGTACCAAAGTAGACAGCGCCATAATAGTATCATCTAAAGGCTTTGAGACTTCTGCGAGTCATGCAGAACAGGGTGACAGTGACGACGAAGATAACGGCGGGGAATTCAAGGCGTATCCATTTGATGAAGACGACTCAGAAGACTCTGACGATGATCCTACTATTGTCAACAGAGGACGCATACGCCCACCTGTATACATTAGAGATTTACTCGCTTACATCACCGACACAGGTGAGACTAAGATTGAAAAAGTGCAACTGGCCTTGGAAAATGCAAGCGATTTAATAAAGCGAAAGGCCAAGTACGGCAAGGAGCTTTCAATACATGCAGAAGAACTTGCCTCTAGCCTCGTGGGCCTCAAGCTGGTATCAGAAGACGATGAAGAAGAAAGTCGATCGTTACACAATTTACGGCTAGATGCACTGGGTTTGTTGGTTGCTAGTGAACCTTTCACGGTTCCAGCACACCTTGCACATTTATTAGGAGTGGGAGACTACTCTATCATGCAACGAATGGTGATTTTAAGTTCCATAACGCTGGGTGCCTACACTCTTAGTAGGGGAGAAATGGGGTCTAATCAAGAGTTTGGCTCCGAGAATTTTGCATCTAAAAAACTACCACAAGGTCTACACGAAAAATTTATAGGTTTGTCGCCACACAACAGGACAACGCTTGCGCCTTTTGATATGAAGCAGCTGCAAGATGTAACTCTGCAGGTTCAACGAGAACTGACGCAGGGCATTAGCGAGAAAGCGCAAGGAGAGCTTGTTGGAGGGGCGAAGGTATTGAGATTGTCGAGCACACTGAAGAAACAGCGGGAAAACAATGATGATGGTACCATTTCGCATTCTTCAATCAACCTTTACGCTAAGGTGGCAGCAAAGCATTTCTTTTACCCACTGTTAGCACAGTGGACAAGGCTAGGAAACCGCATGGTCGGTGGTGCTTACAACGAACTGTTTGCTTCTCACTACATCAAGACGCTTGCATTGCTAATTCATTCAGCATATCCTTCGTCTGGGGATTTGCAGACAATGTCAGACGAGCTCATACGTATCGTGCTATCTTATAGAAGTGTACAAGAAGTGCATATTCAAGAGGCACTGTATACAGCAGTACTTACAATTTTGCACGTAAACCCAGGTGAGTTGATAGCAAGCAAGTGGGCACGACAAATATGCATCGAGATCAAACTGTGGCTGGAAGAAACGTGGGAGTCAGTGCCAGATGAAAAAGTAAGAGGGCTTGGAGCTAGTGCGCTTTACCAGATTCAAGAGATTTCACAAAAATGGGAGCGCCGCCTAATAGGAGAGATGATTGGTTTGGAATCAGGAGGAGGCATGGATATACGCATATCTTGAGACTTTCGAAAGCGAGTTAGTGTGTGAATGTATGTGTGCATGTGTGTTGAATGGTATTTGAACAAAAAAAAACATATGAAACTAGGTTATCTGTACATTTTTCGAATACTTTTGGAAAACAGACCAAACCATTGATATTGATATTGCATGTGCAATCGCAGATATCAAGAGACTTTTACGCATTTTGAGTTTTTTCCCATTCTTCTGGGGTCAAGGACTTCTATTAGAAGAGAAATAAAGGTTGTCAGTAAATATCCCGGGTCAAACCAAAAAGTCGAATGCCAATAAAGTGTCGTCAAGGTTCGTTCGAAAGTGAAGGCCCATTCACCTTCTTTGATTTGACATTTTTCAACATACCTGTGTAAACGCATGAATCGAAACAATCTCTTCATTGAGAGCCTTGTTAACCAGCCGGTGCCTCATTAATTTGTTTTTTCCTTGAAACAGTTTTGACACTATCAGAACTTCGAAAGCTTGACCACATCCGCCTACAATTGCAAAGAAGTATCAGTAAAGTGTACACATGTATTCAGTATTCAGTATTCAGTGTCTGTAGTTCGGTATCCAGGTGAGAAAGAATGCTAAGGGAATTTCAAAAATCCCGATAAAAAGGGCTTTCCACTAATAGTACTTTTATAGTTGAAGGGAACAAAAAAAAGCATAGGAAGGAATGATGTGCATACCCGAAGTGTCTGTGACTTCAACATGAGTAGCTTCGAGCCTATCTCGGCAAGCTTTGTCCAAGTAGTCTGTTGTTATTGGACCCATGGCTGTGTTTTTGATTTGTGTTCTGTTTCCCTACGTAGTTGTAGCCGTCGTAATCGTCGTAGTCGTCGTCCCTAATATTACGTTTGAATTCTCAGAGAAAAGCTACACACACCCGATATTATCAGTAATCGCCGGTAGCTATAGGAACGTTGAAATTGAAAATAAGCGTATAAAAGAGAGCGTGCACACGTCAACAAATCGCAAGTAATGTGAAGAAATCAACTTCAATTGTATTGGCCAAACGATCAATATCCCAGGAAGTGAATTTGAGAGAGAATTCAAAAAAGAGAAAGGAAAGAAAAATAAAGCGTGGTAGACTTTTACCACGGGATCCAAGATCAATCTGGCTTTGCACGAAACAAAAAGATGACTAATAGACTTTTAAAGCGCACGTGCACGTGCATCGAAAACAATATATTAGACCTCTACCCTAACCTCGCTAAGACTAAATTGCGTTACACAAGCGTTGCCGAGTCAATAGGGTCTCAGGCTCAAGGCTTAAGATATCTACAGCATTTTTAGCGCTCGCGGGATCAGTTCATGAGTATCAATTTATTACAGTATTCGGGTGTACGTTAAGCATGGGTACGCGAATAAAAGGAAACGGGAAGATGAGAATATTTGAGAAATGAGAAATGATAATAACGAATAAATTAATAGAACATAAAATTAAAGCGCTTCTTAAGCATCGTTTAGAGGGAGCACCTGCTTCAAATACTTGACAACATTGGGAAAAGATCGCTCGGCATCAGAGTCCGTATAAAGCATCTTGTTTTTTCTCGTTCCTGCTTTGAATCCGTTGTACATCTTTTCCTGATACTCGAGCCATGTCAATAGTCGTTTGATCTCGGCGCTTTCAAGCGGCAGATAGTATAGTTCACCTGTACCTTGGATGGCAACAGCCCGCTTTCTTTTGTTGTTGTTTGGAGTGGTTGGGCCCGGGTTAGACCCGTCTTCTTCTGCTCCCTCCTCTTCCTTCTTTTTGGCCTGGAGCGAGTTGGGCATGACTGTACTCTTTTCTACAACAATCCACCAGCCCCAATCTTTGGAATCAACGGATCGCTGCTGAAACTGCCAATAAGTGTTTCCAAAATAGTCGGTTCCAATTGGCGTAGTGCGCGAAGTATGCCGGCGAAGTTGGAAATTATACATCTCTTTAGCGCGCAATATCTTATTGTTTCTATTGTTTCGGGCAGTCACTTCTCGTACCATTAAATCAGCCAACTGCTCTTTTTTCGTCTTCCTAGGCTCTTTACCGTTCTTGGGTTGCGCGTACATTGGAGGACTGTTGCTAACTTCTTTTCGCGCTACCCGGATCTTGCCCAAGATTTTGTCAAATGCTTCCTCCGCTTTTTCTATGTCTTGAGCCATGGTTTTGCTAGCGTCTTTGATTCGGTCGGAAATGTTGTTCAAAGCTTGTCGCATTGTTTCGGTTTGGTTAGTGATACCAATTAATGTCATTAAAAGTCCTAGATAGCGGGACTCTTTTTCAATTGCATCATTGGTCTCGTTTCCGATAAGGGCTGATCCAGAGATCATGTGGCCCAGTAATAACAGTTCATCCAGCAGCGAGAAAACGCGGTCAATGTCTCCAACTGTTCTTTCAATTCCGATAAGGTACTCCTTAAGCAGTTCGGTATCCATTACTGGGGTCTGAGAGTCATCATGGTATATGATTCTCAGACACAGCATAATGATGGATTTGTAGAGGCGATCGTCCCACACGACAGTAGGATCATTAAGGTGGTTGTTGTATCTAGTGGGCACCTTGCCAAAATGTTCAACTATACTAGTTAGTATCTAGTATCAAAATCTTCAGTTTCATACTTACACCTTATGACAAAATCTCGAATAGCGAGCTTTTCCCAAAGGACCTTGACTGGATAATGTGATTCTACTTTCAAGAACTTTGGGGGTGGAGCTGCTACCAGTCTCTTGGCTTTGATCTTTTTCGATTTCAGCGCGTCATCTTGTTGAGTTTCTTCTGACTTGGCGGGATCTTGAGGCAAGTCGTTGAAAGCAGCGCTACTAGAGGTCTTGGTTATGTCTTTGCTTGAGTTTTGGTTTGTGTAAGTGTTGTTAGTAGGGCTCTTGGTACCGTCGGGGTTTTTGACCGGAGTTGAATTGACAGATAACGGTTTTAAAGTGATTTTGAGAGGGGTTTTAATAGACGTTTTTATGGGTGCTTTAACAGGAGTACTGCTCTCTTTTTTAATTGGGGCTTTTGCAGGAGCCTTGGGCTTAGGTTTACTGGACTTCTTAGGTGTTGTTTTGACTGGCGTGGAAGCCTCCTAACTCTTGGGTCAGTAAAACAAAGAATCTAAAAGGCGTCTTGCTTACCATTTCGGACTTCAAAAGCTGAACAATGCTTTTGGTGCGGACTGTTCTTGAAGCATTTCTGCGCACTTGGGGGGTTGAAGTGCCTGCAGTTTCGCCTGTCGAAAAAACTCCAGAGGCATCACCTGGGCCTTCATCAGCCTCGCTGCTGTTAGAGCTCCCTGGTTGGCTGCTTAAAATATTCAAAGTCTCATTCGCGGAGCGCTTGAGTGCCTAGTAAAAATTGTTAGCCTTTTGTATAACAAACTTGTCCGATAACAACTCGTACCTGTTCTTCGTCATCACTCAAATCAGCCTTAGATGCTCTACGTTTCTTATTTACGTCCAAATGTAGGCTGAGGTTTTCGTTCGAGGTTTCACCGTCTTCTGGGAAGATAGCGTGATCATATTGCTCATTGTTGACAGTATCTTCAGCAACAATCATGGGATTTAGGTCACCAATATTCTTTGGCTCTTCCAGAGTGAGCATGGCCTTTGAAAGCTTGAATCAAATGAGCGTATTGAGAGACGAGTCTCGATATTTGTACCGGCCTTGACGCTGATTCTTGGGGTGGAGACGTTACTTGATCTTTGCTGTTGCGCGAAAAAAAGTGAGATGAAGGAGAAAGAAAATTTGGGTGTAGGAGGGTTCTCTTTTCGATACGGCCTGATGGGCTCAAAACCTTGTGCGTAAACCTAAGCACGAAGGATACCAGCAAGAAGTTTACGGACTGAGATATGGCAAGACTTCTTTCAAAAGAGGCCTCGGCAGTTACTAAATGGACGAGCTTTGACTTAGCTCTATATTTGAGATATTCCGTATATACAACGACTGTTCCTTGAGGTCAAATACTCTGGGTGTACCTGAGTCAACAGTTTGTCTCGAGTGAACGAAGCAAACAAAAGCCTTTGCTATCCAAGTAATGCAGTATTGTATATATTGACCGTATTAAGAAGCTTGTGTAATTCTTGCAGTTTCAGCAGGTTAATAACGTCAATCTGAAGCAAAATCTCTAGTTCAAAGCTTCTTGAGTACTGAAAATCTCTGGAAGATTTAAATTTGAATAATTTTTTTTCGTGTCGCGTCGTAAATTAGTTGCCCTTTTGATTAACGCGCCTCGTTTACTACTTACTAAATAATTATATACTAGACATTCTCAGGTCTAGGTTTGAGCGGGCCCTAACCCATGTCTGTTGTATGGCATAGGCGATATGCCCATGCCCCAGCAGGTTTTTCTCTTTTTTCATTCATTCTCCCTTACTCTGTCACCATATCCTCCTGTTCTTTCAGGATTTTCACGTCTCGTTACTATTCAGGCTCAATCTCTGGAGAGCTTTATATGAAAGCTTCGAAACCTAGGCAAAGCATCCATGTTAGTGGAAATTTCTTAGCGTACCATAGTATATTTCACGCTTGCCAGATCAGGGTTTCGATTCACACAACGAAGACTTTCATTTTCAAGTTCGCCCGCCTGCTCAACTAGATAGAAAATTGGGCGTTTGTCTTTAGCTACGTTTTCTATTTATACTTTGACAGACCCTGTCTTTCAATTTTAGGCTGTGAGCGAGATTTTAGCTAGCGACATCTAGGTTTTCGAACAATGTCTGGGGTAACAGTACTTCCCGTCGCCAATCGGCCACTGGAGAAACAAAACCGCCCAGTCATTAGCGAGGCTCAAGGTAATGCTCTTTGAACTATTCTTCTTGATTCTCTCTCGTTCATGGACAATATTCTTTTCGAGGAAATTTATGTTTTCTTTTCTTTTTCTACATCGTAGAAACCCTATAACTTGCTAACAGGTGCTTTAGGATTCATACCGCCTTCTAGAATGAACTCATCTGTAGCAATAACGCAGGATGAAAAGATATTTTTGTTTGGAGGCTTTGACAAGTATACGGATGAAGTTGATAGCGTGGTACGCATACTCGATCTCAAAACCAGCACTTGGACGAGATGGCCCGCGAACAATCCGCTTGAAGATGAACCTGTTCCTGGTACGTCCTGGCTTCTTTGAATTTTTTGCTTAACTAACGTTTTCTAGCTTTGGCTCTCTCCGGCCACACATCTGTGACGAAAGACGACAATATGATAGTCTTTGGCGGTGAAAGGGAAGATGAGCCCAGGACGAACGACTTGTATTATTTCAATGTAAAATCCTACGAATGGACTAAAGCTGAAACGTCAGGGCCTACACCGCCAGCACGAACACGGCATGCTTGTTGCTTGTCTCCGAACGGACAGCGAATGTATGTCACTGGTGGCTTGATCCATGGCAAAGATGTTGCCAGGGATTTATATTGGTACGAATTTGAAACGCGCCGATGGAATGGCCCTCTAGAGTTTGTACCTCGGTATGGGCATACAATTGCAGTTTACAACAACAAACTATGGGCATTTGGGGGTCTTACACCTGCAATGGATAGAGCGACCGAACATGCTTGGTACGACCTTGAGACTGATGCTATAGGCAAAGTTAGCATAATTTCTACGGAAGATCCATACAAGTCCTCTCTGAACAATCATGGTCTTCATATTTATGGGTCAGGAGTAACTGGCACTATGCTGGATGTTGTCACTGCCGGCTCCGCTGTTAGAAACGTTGACACTAGTATTTCGGCTCTTGACCTAGATACTCTGAAAGTCAGGAACATTATTAGCGACTGCAGCAAGTACTTTGATGGATATGCGTGGCATTACATGTTGACAATGGGTTCCAAGCTGATTTTGCTGGGCCAGCCTGGAACAGCTTTGGATGACGGACAAATCTCCCACATATTTTCTCTTGATCTTAGTGAGTTTGGGTATCTTGAGTCAAGCAAAACCAAAAGTGGAGAGCATTCGTCAACGGGGACTATTGCTTACGACATGTTTGAGTTTTACAACAGATCTGAACTATGTGACTTTGAAATCACTGCTGTTGAAGGAGATGTTCGGCCGCCTCTGTTCCACAGCACAGCGGCAGCAGATTATATTGAGGGTGACTCACAGGACACAATTGCAGATGTTCAGAATCAATATGGAAGCCTTCTTCCTCGCAGTTCTCCTGGACCTATTCTCAAGACAAGTGATTCGGAGCCAAGTCTTGTTGGAAGAACTCCTGCCCCTCTTCACCGTGAAGGATCTTCTTTAAGTTTTAACAGGGCTAGATCGGATGAAGCTTTAGGGACAAGCAGCGGAGTAGCGTCGCCTCGTTCTGTGCATTCCAGAGAGTATGGGGCCGATCTACCAGTTTTTACGGTGTCCGAACCTATAAAAGTTCATATGATGGTTTTGTTTGCCCGCTGGCCACATTTCAGTCGCATTGTGTCAAGCCAAATGAATGAATACCAAAACCGCAAACTTTACATACCTGAACCGGTAGCTTGGGTGAGGAAGCTAATTGAGTTCATGTACGGAGACTCAATAGATGGCTGCAATATGGAAGAGGCTGCTGGTCTTCTAGTGCTAGCAAATCTATACGAGCTTCCAAGACTTCGAACTCTATGCATAGAATCAATCTCGAAGATTGGAATTTCAGACCACAACGCCGTTATCGTCTGGCATCGGGCAGTTGAAGCAGACGAAGAAGTAATTAGACGGAATGCAGCTTTGCATTGCTTCCGCCACTGGGGGCAAGTAGTTCGATCGCAAGCCTTTCACGACTTGGATAAGGCTACCATGGTTGCGTTATGCGAGGAAGCAGATACCAATGCATTTGTGTCTTCATACTCTCCGCCGCCTGCGCAACCTAACGACGAGGCAGGGGAGGATGAAGAGCCAAAGGACGAGACCCATCCAAGTAGCACAACCGGGCTCGACGAGTCGGACGGCATCTACGAAGTCTACGAGGATGACATGGATTTGTGGAACTAAGTCATAACCAAATGGATAAACAGAGAGAAAAAAGAAGGAAAAAGGAAAACGAAACGTACTTTGCATTAATATTTATTGAATTCAACAGGCATATATATAGAATAAAGAACTCAACGGCCTCATGTGGTTTGTCCATGATGTTGATTTGAAAAGCATTTTGTACGGCTTTAAGCCTTGCTGTGCGTGGAGTGGAATTGAGCCCAAATTTTGTTACGTAATCACATTATTTCAACAGTAGGGCCCTCGCTAATTTCTGCCAAATGATCCTGTTCATGTCGTGATTCCATCATCTTTGCATTAGATTCAGTATAGAGAGCACGAAGGTCAGCACATGTACAGGATAAGGAGGGAATGGTCAACAATAAGCGGCGTCGCGTTTCCCCCTCGTTTATCAGCCAAGACGAGGCAGCCCATGGCATTGGCAAGAGGGAAGCTTTGAACTCAAAGGCAGCGACTTTGAATTCGACGGCAAATACAACTGCAGATTCGGATAGCAATGCAAATACAAAATATCGCGGTTTAGGCCGGACTATAAACAGTTTTAGCGATGGCTTCAGTCTGGTGGGAATCTCTAATTCAATCTCAGCAATTGGGCCTTTTGCGGAAAGAACGGGTAGTTCTGGAAACCAGAGCCACAGCAAAGTCAGATTGGATGAATCTGACGAGAGGGCGACAAAGAGACATCGGTCTAAGACTCCCGGACTTGGCAGTAGATCTTTCTCCGTTGCTGGTTCTTCACATAAATCTAGTATGCCTGCGTTCAAAGATAATGAAACAATTTTGGACGAGCAGCAACAACAAGAGGATGAAGAACATAGGGTAGTTGTTCCGTGGACGGAGAAGTATTCGCCAAAGAGTTCGACAACGGTGGCTTTGTTTGCTCGAACATCGAATAGCGTCCGTAGCGCAATAGAAGACATGTGCTCACCTAAGCCATCAATAAAGCTACTGATTCTTAGTGGTCCGGCGGGTTCTTCTAAAACGACAATCGTGCGAACTCTGGCGCAGGAAATATTGTCGAAAGGATCAGACGGAATAGGCAAAGAATCACACTTGCTGGAATGGGAGAACCCCGATAGGGTGGAAGGTCGAAGCCTGCCTGCAGCTTTTCAAGAGTTTCTATCTAGTGCCAAGTACAAAACCAATAGAGAGTGCTTGGTGCTAGTTGACGATATTCCAAACTTAGCACATCCAGCAACAAAAGAGCTTTTCAATGCTGCTCTGCTTGAGTGGATAAATAGACCCAGTGTCTACGCAAACAACAACAATCCGGGACTTGTGTTGATTGTTACAGAAATCGAAGTCTCTAATGTAGGCACCCAAAACGAAGGAGCATCAACGAGCTTCCGCAATGCAGACTCTCTAATCACCGAACGTGTGATTCAAGATAAAGTACTCAAGCATAGAGCAGTAACTCGCCTGAAATTCCGGCCTGTTAATAAAACTTTGTGCACTAAAACACTACAAGCTATAGTGAGTTCAGAAAGAAACCTGTTTGCCGGAATATCTTCACAAGACATTTCGAGGGCTATTGGAGTCATTGCCGGGTACGGGGACATACGATCTGCCATAATGTCACTTGAATACTGGGCAATTGGGCGGTCTCGATCTTTATCCAGTGCAACTAAAAGCAGGCTTGAAAAAGACGGCGAGGATGTTTATCTAAACATGCTTCGGCGTGACGCCCATTTGGATCTTTTTCACGCGGTAGGCAAAGTAGTATACTTGAGCTCGAAGGACAAGTTTAGCAACGAGGCTGCGGATGACAAAGTGGTGGTTGAAGGTATTTTGAGTGACTGGGCTTCTAGTAGAGGAGACCAGCAAACTTTGTCAAGCACAATTTTTGAAAACTACTTGCCGGTTAACCAGTATCTGCCCTTAAGCGAGGTTGTTGAATGTCTTGAATCGCTGTGTGAGTCCGACATTTTGACGGCAAATACGTTTGCGTATGGCGGAATGGGAAGCAAGCAATGTACAGAAATAGCGTGCGAGCTTGATATTCGTGGAGTGCGAGAGTCGTTA
The DNA here is from genome assembly GCA_030564925.1 of Geotrichum aggregatum. NCBI lineage: Eukaryota > Fungi > Ascomycota > Dipodascomycetes > Dipodascales > Dipodascaceae > Geotrichum > Geotrichum aggregatum. Next base: position 132,525 of record JAJMAH010000020.1, read on the forward strand.
CAGCGGATACGAAGCAGAGATCTAAAAAGCAAGCCTGGGTCAGGTTCTGGGTCGAAATTCACAAAGTCTAGGTCTAGGTCAGGGGGCTCAGGCTTCGCTTCTGCTTCGTTATCTTTCCCGCGAACTCTCAAACGGCAAACCCCCGAAATCAAGCAGCTCAAACTTGAGCTCGACGAGTTTAGAGAAAAGCGGATTCTACAGCTTCAAAGCGGCGGAGGGAAAGGACACGGAGGAGGAGGGGCATGGTCTTACGAGGGCTTGTTGCTTTATGAAAAATTTTATTCAGATGTTATTTCAAAAGCGAAACGGTACAAGGAAAAAGTAAGAGAGCATATGGGGTTATATGGCCATGAGCATGATACGTCAAGCTCTGATACATCCAGCGACAATGATAGCGACAACGACAACAAGAATAAAAACAAGAGCACGAACGGGTCTTTATCTTCGGAGGAAGATAGCGATTCAGGGTTCGATGACGAAATAGATCGAGAGCTAGATATGATGCTTGAACAACAAGCTGAATCACAGTCACAATCGAACCCCATGGCGCCTAATATTTCTCAACCTGTATCTCTTCCCACTTTAGGAGTCGTTCCTACAGTATCATCACTTGCATCTACATTTGTTCCCCCTGCTCCTCTTCCTTCTAGTCTTACAATAGACCCAGCTGATGTTGACGTCAATATTGACTACCTGGATGACATTTCGGATAGCTTTTTCAATGAAGAAGATGATGAGCAATTCGTAAACCTTCTGTGAACTCCAAATCCATATACCTGTACAGTATTCATTCATTAGACTATTTATTTATTTCTTCTTCCGTCACCATGTGAGATAATTCATCAAATCACAAATGTTTGTATATCATCTGCCCCATGACCATATATGATTATTTGTCTTGATTTTACTAAATTATAAAACTATACTTTTTAACTAAAAGACGAGAGCAAGAGGCCTCAAAAAAGGCTACGGCATGGAATCCCACACGCTAGCTAGAAGCTGTAGTTCCTGCTCCTCCTGACGCTGTAGCTTCAGCTTCTTCTAATGCCTTTTTGAAGAAATCTGGATCTTCTTGAATCGACTCTCTCACAATATCCAACCCTCCTTGCAACTCACCCGCAATGTACAACTGAGGGAACGTCGGCCAATCCGAAAAGGTCTTGAGTCCCTGTCTTACAGAGTTATCCTTGAGGATATCAAAGAATCCAAACCGAACTTGATGTTCACGCAAAAGTGCAACGAGTTGTCGTGAAAACCCGCATTGAGGAGATGCGGGCGTGCCCTTCATAAAGAGCATGACGGGAGCGGCGCTTACAAGTTTGGTCAGGCGGGCGTTCAGCGCAGCCTCTGACTCTTCTTCTTCTGCTTCGACTGGCTGCTGCTCGTTTGTAGTGCTCGCCGCCGCCGTGCTGGTCGTGTCGGACTTTTCAGCACCTCCTACTCCATTTGCAACACCTGCGCCCGCTGTATCTTTCGTAGCTGACAGCTCTTGTATCGACGTAGCCAACTCTTTGGGATCCGCGCCCGACAATTCTTTCAAAATCGTCGAATCTCTGACCAGCACAAAATAAGGCACAGCCGATACATCGAAGGACTCAGAGATGTCGTGGTACTCGTCCGCGTTGACAGATACGAATGTAACCGCCGTGTGCACTTCTGCAAGAGACTTGAAGACACTGTTCATCTGGACGCAGGGAGCAGCCCATGGTGTGTTGAAGTAGATGACAAGCAGCGTTGAGGGGCTCACAGATGTCGTGAGCTCCGTGAATTGCGATTCGCTCTGGATCTCGATAACAGACATGGCGATGTATGTGTGTTTGAGTGTATCGTGATAGGAAATGTGTGGGTAGTGTGGTAGTCTGACGGTTTGAAGGCAACTGAAGAGTTTAAAGAAGCAAAAACGAGAACCAAGCGATTCGTCACAAAATTTATTAATGTTGAAGCCTAAAGCGCTTTTTGGGGCATTACAAATCACATCACGTGAACTGTGCTGATTGGAAATATAGATTTCGTTTTATCTATTCCATCTTTTGATCTATTTGATCTATTTGATCTATTCCTTCACTAAGCATAGATCTGATAATCTCTTGACCTTTGCACTTTATTGGCTATAGAATACATGTTGTACATTGACTATCCTTTGACGGAATATTCACTACCCATCAAGGTCTTGTTCTTGAGGTCACGGTCGCGCTTGATGTGCTTGGCCAAGAGCTTGGGGTTAACGTATGACTCTTTCGTACCTGTCACCAGAGGAGTAGCAGCGCCGCTGGCTACAAACTCATTGTCTGCCAGAATCAGTGCCTCCTGAGAAGCTGCCACGACTGCGTTTGTGATCAGCTCGTTATTGGCGATTTGCGTGTGAAGACCTTCTCCATAGAGCCACTTAAGAGCCGTGGTCAAAAGAAGCTCGTGCCAGCTGAGAATGGGCAAGGCCTTGGATGGCGAAAAGTGCAAGTGCGAAATCACTTGAGATGCTTCGTCGCCAGAGGTTTTGTCTTCGGCTTGACGGGGTCCAATATTTTGGAGGCGTGCTTCAACTGTGGCAAGGACTTTGCGGAAAAGAGAGCGGTGGTCACCCTTAAACCGCTTGGGGACGGGTTGGGCTTGGTCATTAATCAGGTTGGTTAATTGTGTCGTGAGGTAGTCATTCTCCACAGTGGGAATGGTGTACGCATAGCCATCAAACTCCTGCGCATTGGTAGTACCTTCAGCTTGCTCTGAGAAGTCATAGAGCTCATATGCAAGGGCAATAAGTTTGCCAGCAGTCTTGCGAACGTCGAGGTCTGAGTCTTTGAGTAACTCAACAATATCTGGCAAGGACTCTCTAATGGCGAAGTTTCTGCTCTCTGTAGCAGACAACAACAACCCAATGGCAAGCAACCCAGAAGTAGTTACAAGAGCGTCATCTGCAATTGAGGCTTCTGTAGTGACATTGAGTATCTCAGCAATCTTTTCGTCAAGGCCGAACCCACCATTGTCAACATGAATGAAGTACTGCAGCAAAGCATAGCCAGTAAGCAGGGAAGCTCTGACCTGGGAAGGTCCGTCATCTATTATGGTCTTGTTAATGGCTGGCAAAGTGGTTGCGGTGATAAAATCAAATGATTCCTCCAAACTCAAGACAGATTCAAGGATAAATGCCCGGATAGCAAGGCCAATTTCTTCTTCAGAATGGCCAGCAACAATTGCCCTGTGCAATGTTTCTAGATCATGTTGCTTGTACAGCTCAGGCGCATACTTGGTAGAAAGTCGCTGTACAATGCCTCGCAGAGCCTCCTCTCTTTGGTCCTGAGAACTACGGGATCGTTCCAGCGAAAGCAACTCAAAGAACCTGCTGTAAGAGGTTTCGGCACGATGAGCGACCTTTTCGTCAATTTCCTTTTCAAGCTTGGAAATAGCAGCGTCAGTGGTGGCGTTTCCGTGGTTCTCTCTCTTGGCCTTTGCCTTCAAGGCGTCTAGCTTCTCATGGAAGAGGTCAATTTCCATTTCGTCCTCCACATCGGAGTTGTATGTGGACTCTGGACGAGTGACAATTGGAGAGTCTCTGTTGGTAGCCACACGATTGACGTTTCCACGGAGGAAACGGGGGTTATGCTTGCTAGCAGAGGCGGTTTCTCTTCTAATGTTGACCATGTTGTTGTAATTTGTAGTAGTGGTAATAGTGGTTGTGGTAGTAGTGATAGTAGTGGTAGTAGTGGTAGTAGCGGAAGTAGTAGTTATAATAGATTCTGAAGAGCAATTGACTTGAATGTGAAACTAGAATAAGAGGAAGAAGAGGTAAAGCGGAAGAAATGCTCTGATATTTATATGTTTACACCAAATTATACTTTTGTGACCACAAACGATCATTGCTACTGCTTTGTTTTTGTACTCCGCACTTAGCATTTCCACGCTTGACCAGTCAGCTGTTGACCTAATTTCACGAGTCCCCAAATTTGGGCAGCAAGCTATAATTTTCTAGGGGCCATAAGCATTTTAGCTGCAATTCGCGTACTGAACATGGGGCATTAGTAGGCACTGAGCCGTGACCGTCGAGTTTCGCTATAGGACGTCATGGCAAGCGTACGGCTGTCACCGGCAGAACCCTGTGGACTTCAGAGCAAAGACCGAGTCTACCAGATTGATCAATTGCAATACGGTACGTATACGGTTGCTGTCAAGTTTTATGATGGCCATGACGTGGACTCTACAGTACCTTACGAAGACGAACAGCCAAGATTCACGAAGTTCACGGTGTTGAGTCGACGTGAGTGATCTATAGTCATACTATATACACTGGATCAGTAGACCCGCCGGTACAGGATTTACGCTGGCTCCCAAAGGATCAAGAAAATCAGAAGATTTCACCCATCAACATTTTCTCATGGATCGATATCCATGGACATGCTACGTCGTCAGGCAGCAAGAACCCTCTTTATTCAGCTCAATTCCTCAATCATCCAGTCTACTTTCCATCATCTTCCAGCCATCCTTTTTCCAGCATTATATCTCACTCGCTTTAGTCGCCTTAGTAGAAAGAATAGCTCCGTTGCTGTCACGCGAAACAAACTCAAAATGCTACCATCGTCGTCATCATCACCCGTTATAGCAAAAGCCCTGGCCCAGTACTCAGACTTTAGACCGCGAAATATTCAAGCAGTTGTAAGTCTCACTGCCCAAGAACAGCAAATCACATCGCTGCTGGTCCGGTACGCGGCACATTATGACTCGCTCCAGCCCAAGGGCTCGCCGCAACTGGTCACCCGAATCACAGGCGGATGGGTCCGTGATAAACTGTTGGGCCGCACTAGTCACGATATTGATATTGCCGTCAATCTCATTTCGGGCCTGGAGTTTGCTGAAGGCCTGAACGAGTACATCAAGGCCAATGTTGATGTTGATGCTCATACCAATGAATCTGGGACAGGTACAAAAGATACAGGCCCTCATAGCATCCACAAAATTGAAAAAAACCCGGAAAAATCTAAACACCTCGAAACTGCTACAACTAGACTCTACGGCCTGGATATTGACTTTGTGAATCTCCGCAGCGAAACATATGCACAGGATAGCCGAATCCCGCAAACCGCATTTGGAACAGCCGAAGAAGACGCATATCGGAGAGACGCCACGCTCAATGCACTATTCTATAACTTGCAGGAACAGAAAATAGAAGATTTCACTGGCCGTGGTCTAGAAGACCTCAAAAGAGGCGTACTGTGCACCCCGCTGGAACCGTTCCAGACGTTCAATGAAGATCCGTTGAGAGTTTTGAGATTGATCCGGTTCGCGAGCACATTTGGGTTCACGCTAGACCCGGAGTGTTTACAAGCCATGAAGGATCCAAGGATTGAGCAGGCACTGTTGACCAAAATAAGTAGGGAAAGAGTGGGCATTGAATTGAGCAAAGCGCTGATGGGTGATCGGCCTCAGCTTTGTCTGGCTCTTATTGAAGAGACAGGTTTATTCCATGCCATTTTTCATCTAGAAGGGGAACCAAAACAAGAAGGAAACAAACACAGAAACAAAAACAAGAGCATCAATGAGGAAGATGCTCCAAGAAAAGCTAGCGGAATAGAGCAAGCGCTATTAGCACTTCCAATTGTCTTTGAAAAGGGGTCGCCAACGATCACAGCGTACCCAAACGAAAGTCCAGAGCAAAAGCTTCGATTCTGGCTCGCGGTCGCTTTACATCCGTGGGAAGGTATCATGACCGTCGACGAAAAACAAAAGCCTGTCTCGGCTGTTCATATGATCGTACGGAACGGGCTCAAACTTTCTACAGCCGATGTTGTGATGGTCTCAAAAGTGTACAGTGTACATTTGCAACCTATCAGCGCCGACGCCCATGTTACTGGTGATGCTGATGATACCGGCGACGGCGAGTTTGTGGATCGCTCGTCACAGCTGGGTCTTGCTCTAGCCCCCTTATCCCTCGAAGAAGTCACCGCTCTCGCCAAAAGCCGGCGTGATATGGGACTTATTATACGCAAATGTGGTTCATCTTGGAAACTATATTTTCTTTACGCATTATTCAAAGACCTTATTACGACATGCCTTTCTGAGGGCGAGCAACAAGTAAATACATTTAACTCTGAAGTCATCTGTGAAAAACACAATTCGCTCGTGTATGCTATTGAGAATACCTTCAAACTAGAACATGCATGGCAACTTAAACCAATCCTAAATGGCAAAGAGCTGGCCGATTTGTATGGCACAAGGGGCGGGGGCCAGTGGATGGCCAAGGCATTGCAGTTTCTAATGGAGTATCAACTTGCAAATGAAGACGTTTCGAAAGAGGATGCGGGGGTTTATATGAAGAAACACAAGAAGTTATTTTTGTAAAAAAAATAACAAGGAAAAATATAGTGAGAACTCATCATCATCCTAATCATACCTGTATTCGAATTCACTTATTTTTTTTACTTTTTTTTCTTTCATTTAATACGGCAAGTTTTTTTCATGATAGTAATGATAATAATACCTGCTTATTTTTCTATCTTTTTGTAATTTGATTGAACTGAATTGTCTAGAGCTAGACTTTGCAATCTGTTTATGTAAATGAGATATATATATATATATATATAGACATATATATATAAAGTATTCTTATATAATAAACTCTCTACTATCTAGTCGAGTACTTTTTGGTAGACTTTCAAGTTCCCGTAGTGCCCTTTTTTATTTTATTTCTTTTCATTTTCAATATATCAGCAAATCTGGTCTTCAGCTGGGTCAAGAGGGTCGAAGCTCGCTTTATTTCTAGTTCTCTTTGATGCTTTTGCGTCTTTAGAATATAATGCTACCTCAACATGTAAATTTCAATATAGATACAATAACATACATACGTCCAATCTCTCTCTCTTCTTTTTTTCTTTCTTTCTTTAAATGTATATTTCTCAGAAACACTATCATCACCTCTTGCTAAAGATCCGTGATGAATAACTCTTCATCACAAAGATCGTACAGCCCGTCAACCTGAAAAGTGCCATCAGCGCCGTTATTCCAATCAACGCAATAAAGTACCCCTTGGTCCTGTTTGTCGTGCCTCCGATTCCAAGCTCAGTTATCGACGGCGAAGTTAACGCAACACACAGCGCTACATTGCACAACAGCCATGCCAAAATCAAGTTGGTTCGAAACAGCTTATTCTCATCGTCCATTTCCAGCTTGTCGTGTACCTTGGCCTCCTTAGGATACGGTTTCAATGCGCGCTCAACCACAAGATTGAATTGCAAATCGATATCTTCTTGGGGTCGCTCAAACTCCACAATGACATCGCCCTCACCGTCGTCAGCCTTGCTGGATTTGGCTGCAGGCAGCGCATCACCTTTGTCAGATCCCTTCGTTCCCCATGAAACATCGTGCCAGTTGCAAAACGCATACACGTTGAGAACGTTGGTAAAACTGGGCATTAAAAACATGTACTGCGCAAGCGAATGAAACAGGTGCCCGATATCGAGGTACAAAATTCCAGAAACAATGTACAGCCCATACGTAGCTCCAACAGCAATGGCCACAAGAAAGCCCGACGACGCGACCAGGCCAGCCAATCCGGGCTGACTGAAATCAAAGGGATTACCACTTGAAAACGCCTTGACTGAAAGATAAAATGCAATGACAAGCGCATATGTTTGCATCAACCCAAACACCATGAATAGAGTCGTGTATTGCCATTTAGCAGCTTTGGGACGGTTGCCGAGCGCAAGAATAAACGAAACAATGACAAACAAAAGATAGAAAACTCGAATAAACAGAGCAATAGCTGTAGAAACATCCGCGTTTGCAAATGGAAACGGTTTCACGTAGCCGGTCTCGCCTTCCTTCTTGCCCGTATCTTTGTTGGGGTTACCAGCCAGCTCCATGATGATTGTAGTAGTTAAAAAGAAGGCAGCAAGTGAAAGCCAAGTCATGAGAAGATTGAGCAAATTGTACATGACTTGAACGTGGAGCATAGTCATGCGGAACATGTTGTGTGATGTTTTGTAGATTTGAGCAAAATGCATCATGGAGTACAGTGTGGCTGCAAAAGAGCCGTTGAGCCAACGGCGACGCTGTGAGATAAACTCATCAATTTGCTCAGGCACGTCTGTTTCCGCTTTGGAAGCCTTGACGTATCGCAAATGCCATTTTTCATTACGCTTGAACGTGATTTCAAAACACAGAATACGGTCTTCGGCTAAAAACATGTTGCGGTGGAAAATGTTCATGCCGTGCAGACCCTTGTCACCTAAACGGTCGGCCAAGGAATGATCTCCCAGAAAGTACTGGTCCAACGGTCGGCCTAAAAGCGCTTTGTACCGGTAAGCCGAGAACGCACCAGGTAGCACAGAAATGAATCCAAACGTAGACTCGAGAGGCTTGTCTAGAATATTGGAAATCTTGTACTCAAAGTTCTGCGCGGCCACTAGAGGATTCACCAAGTATCTGAGGTTCTTACCCAGCATGGCATGGATTTCTCCACAAGCACCTCCAATATTGCGGTTATTGTAGAACGCACGCCACAGGTGAACAATGGATTTGGAGGCAGGCTTGGTTCCAGCATCAATGAGCACGCAGATGTTGGGGTTGAGGATACGGCCAAACCCATTGAACAGCCATCGATGGGAGTTGATTTTTTTGGAGTTTTCTTGTTTCAAACACAAGATGTATTGTATAGGAGGAATTGTGTACTTGGAGTCACCAGAGGGACGAAGAAGCTCGAGATCGGGAGAAATGCAAACTTGCGAAGTATACTCAAAAATGTGGGCAACGGTTTTGTCATCGTTGATTGATTTCTTCATAATACCATCCTGATAAATGCCCATCGTAGCCAGAGTGTCCAAGACGTCTTTTCTGCAAGGCTCGATACCGTCCATAACAATAGAAACAACGATTCGCTGCCATGGTGGACTTCCATTACCCCAGAACTTGGACTTCGTGTCAGCACAAAGGTTATGAACGTTCTTCATGACACCGTACAAGGTACGAGCAGTGAGGATCTTGTCTTCAGAGTAGTACGTGATGGCAATGAGCAATTCAGTCTCACGGTTGTACTCTTTAGCACGAAGGGTGTATCCATGGGCTTCATTGAAGTCGTCGGGGTCTACTGTGGCAGCAGTGTAACGGACGTGAGTAAATTCGGTAGAACCGCCCTCCAAGTCAACGTATTTGGGCTCCACACAAGCCTTAACTGCTGAAGGCACTGGGTATTCAGCGGAAAAGATACCGTTAACTAGATTGACATGACGTTTGGCGTAGTTTTCATTGACTGGCTGCTGTTGGCGCATTTGCCAACTGGCGTCAATTATTTCTGTGGTGACAGAATCTGGGCGCTCTGGATCAGGCATTGGAATTGCGCCGCCCTCAGCATTAGGATCGTCAGGGTTGTAAGGGAGTGGATAGGGAAAGTAGGCATTTTGGTGCTGCTGAGGGTAGTTGTCAACACCGTCAATTTGGGGCAAACCCTGCGCATACCCAAGAGGAGCTTCTATGCTGCTCTCATTGTCATGCTCGTATGGGGTCACTTGACGATTAGGTCTTCGTCTCTGGGTGATTTTTCTAATGAGCCCTCCAACACCGCCTTGCTCGTACCTGTCCCCGTCGTCAATTGGGTAAGGCGCTGACTGATTGTTAGGTCTAGTGTAGCCGCCGTGGCCGCCAGCAGGGTAGTCAGTCAACGGGACTGAATCATCGTATTCGACGTTGTATGGATCATCTGGAGTGAAAGAGCTCGTGCTGTTGTGGGATCCGTGGTGTGGATTATATGGATATGACTCTAGAGGTTGAATTGACTGGAATGAAGCATTTTGGTTTGGATTGTATGGAGGATCGTTGAACGGCGAGGTTATATCAGATCCAGCACCGTGAGGAGAAGGATGGGCAATTTCGGGATGCGATACGTATGTGGGAACGGTGCGGGCCTGCTGGTTGGCACCGTAGTATGAAGTGTCCTCCTCGTCATCCTCAGGATAGGGGGCAGCTAAAGCAGCGGTGTCTTGATCTGGGTTTTCGTTTTGGTTGTGCGAACCCTTGTAAGGATTGCCGTCGTTTGAGTAGCTCATCTTTTAGGTTCTTTCAGTTCTTTTAGTTCTTTTGGTCCTTTTTTAGGGGCTCTTTCGGTTCTTGGAAAAGTTAGCGAAAGTCGAGGTTTTAAGCGGACGAGGATTTGTTTAGTAAAAGAACTTACCTAGTTCTTGAGCAGAAACAACAGCAGAAACAACAGCAGAAATAGAGGTGGGGACTGTTTTGCAAATGTTTCGCAGTAAGTTTTGTTTGTTTTGATTTGTTTACTTTCGGTACTGCGAAGGTGGTTCAAGTGCTGGCCGTTTTTGATTCTTGATCTGTTCAGCACGCCCTATCTGAAGAAAGTCCGTGTAGAATTAAGAAATGTGCCAACGGAGAGGACTCAGAAGCTGCTTGAGAAGGAGAAGAAAAGGATTGAATAAAATTCTTTGAGGAAAGAGACGAAAAAAGGACAGAAATATCATGGTAACCACTTATAAATAAATATTTACAGGGATCTATTGGCGATCCTGTAGTGATACCCTAGGCCCTGCGGAGCGTGTGTTACTGCAACGGTTGATCGAGTTGTGGCCAATTAAATTTATATACAGATATAATAGTTTTTACGACAGGTAAATTGGCCATGAGGTATCACTATATAAAACCAGATCTATTAGGTACAGCGCAGTGCACCGTTGCTCCAAGGCGAAGGAAAAAAGTCCAAAAATAGAAAAAAAGAAGCTTGCTTCGAGGTCTGAAGTCGTAAGTCTCATTCGTTTGAGCGCTTCAATTCATGGAAGTATCGTCGGGTGCGGGCTGCTCGGGGCTGTAGGGACTGTTTGGATTGGCCGTACTAGACGACTACGGGCAACTGCGCAAATGGCGCATTCTTCTCAAAGAAATGCAGTGCGCAGCGTTGCCTGGTTTTGCCTTCTACAGCCCAAACGCTGAAACACTGAATTCGGCTGGCCTAGTTATCGCACTGTTGGAACTGTAATAGATGAGTCCCGTGGCAGAGCGCCAACTAAGCCAACTGCGGAGGCACTGGGGCATTTGCATAGCAAGACGGGCATGCCACTGTCGAGTTCGCTGTCATGTTTGCAGCCACTGCTTTCAAGCCCTTTCACTGAGTGACGTTCCGTATGGAATTTGCATGAAAGGGTCAGCAGCGTACCCTTTATAACATTAATTACAGCACGCTCTGGCGCTATACTGCTTTTTTGCCGTGCTGCTTTGCTGTGCTTTTTTTTTTCCGTGCTTGTTTTTCGTGTCGTGGACTCGTGGCAATGATCTCATAGTACAGCAGCAAGTAATTGTTGGGCTCAGTCCACCGTATACTGGAGACCGGTACATCAAGATTTGGTGGCAGCCGTCATGACAGCTATCCCTAGAGCCCAGAAGGCCTCACAGGCTCCACGCCAGTCACTTGAGTAGACTGCGTGTGCTGTTCACACAGTCTCGCATACCTGCGTGACACCGGTTAGTTTGAGGATAGCGCTCAAGGCATGCTGAGTAAATAATAGGCCACAACTGTACACACTCCTCCACTGTTTATGCAAAAGCATTTTGAAACTCCAGAAGAGGCTGTTTTGCAAAGGTGAAATTCTAAGAAGCCTGAAAACCCCAAGGCAGTCAGGTAGCTGCAGCAATAGCTTTGATTCCGCTAGTCAGCCAGGCTGTAGCGGTCCTTCTGATTGTATCCAAGTTAGATAAATGAAAACACGGTGCAGTTTTCAGTTTACAGGTTTTCAGGTTGGGCCGGCAGTCTTTCGTGTCACAGTAGTGATTATAATTTAAGATTTGACGCGTAAAACGCGCGCGCTCTATAGGGAAACTGACCCACGTAAATTGATTATCTTTCCTATCAAGATCCAATTCGTTAATTTCACTTTGCCCTCTTCGCCATTTTTGCAGACTAGGTCTCTACATGATGAATGTAAATACACTCTTTTGCTAATTTTTCGGCAAGAGTATTTTGACGTATGCGCAAGCTCAATTCAATATGACACAATACTATATTTTTTTTCTCTCTTGCAATCAGTCCGACAGATTTAGAAATAACATGTCCGCGCTGCTCTGAATTCCGGATCCAGGAAAGCCCTCCGCTCCGCTGCAGCATATCGTATTTAGTCAACCCTACTCAGCTGTCTTCTCGAATCTATTAAGTCTTAGAAGACTAAGATTTATTTGTCAAGTATACATGTAAACGTGTTTTTTTCTTTTTACTGAAACCTGTACCTCTTTAGAAATTCGTTGAGGAAGACTCCGAAAAAAAGTATTTCAAAATGGAGCTTTCTTGACAATGAGCTTTATAAAAGCTGGGCATTATAGGGTTGGCTATTTCAAAAATGTTCTTTCCGAGTATGAACCCTTTGAGGGGGAGCTGTATGTGCTTCTTAAGGGGGAGCTCTCTAACGGTGAGTTCAACAAGGAGTAACGCTTTAAGGTTCATATTGATATGATAAGCTGGTTTTGTAACTGGTTTCAAGAGAATCTGAGAACAATCTACCTGTTAAGCCATGAGACAATAGCTGAATTGGCTCGCAAACTACTACTCAACAGCCTTTGGAAAGCCTAGCAATTAATGTAGTAATACACGCGGCGTGCAAAGAGCATATATGTCAAATGTCGAAAGTATGAAGCCTTCAGGAAGACGAGAGGATCAACAATTTTTGAGAGCGCAATGTAAAAATTGAAAAGTTGACGGAGAGTGTTAAAGAGTTTGCGGCAAGAGTTTGCGGCATTGCTACAATTCGAGCTCAAACAACTTTAGTATGGGCATTGAAGATGGTACTAAATCATTCGTGGAGCAGTATGGCAAGCAGGCTATGTAAATTGATTCTCACCAGCATAGTACTGGCGTACTTGACATGAGAACAATTGAAAGAAAAAAAAAAAAAAAGCAAGCATAAGCTGTGCCAAAAAAAAAAGCTAACAAATCTATTTGATTGGTTATATGGTACTGGTGCTCATAGAAAAGCTTTAGGGAGGCTAGGGCAGTCTTTTCGGCCGATGGTGATAATGAGAAGCAGCATTCTGTATGCCAAGAATTGTACAGCTTTTGCTGTAATCTATGCATCGTAGGGCAGAACAGGGATATCAATATCTAGTCTTCTCTATAATAGATTGAGGATACCGATTGAGAGCAAAAGTTCACATCATGTTCCTGCTAAAAATGCTTGGTAAGGTATACTATGGGATTATAGCTCTCATTACACCTAGGGTTGGCATACTAGGCCGTTTGCTTCATAGTATCCTTTGCTAGCAGCTAAGTGGTGTGGAGCCTGTAAGAACTGCGAAGTTGCATCCAGTACACTAGTCTTTACGCCCTATAAGCGTATACTGTTGATGCAGTCAACGATATGATAGTAAAAGCGTTCCTGATAAGCCGTTTGATCATGCACGCGCATTAGAAGCTTTCAGTCTCTAGATCTATACTGCAGACTGGCTTTAAGCTTCCAGAAGTCCGTATCAAACGCTTTGTATCCCTGCCATGGCGGCCGCTCGAGATTCTGCAGCATTTGTGGTTTCCTGCTTGACGATGAATGAAATTTCTAGATTCGTACGCACAGTTTTTTGAGCTTGAGCAATTTTTTAGGGCTCGACAAAGCCAAACATCGGTCCCCACTATTTACTGTTGAATTCGTTATACAGGCGTAGCAGTAACTCATCTGATGAGAATTGCAAATACTGCATTCAAAACTTGCAATCATAAACTTGCTATCGATATCAACGGACTATCTCATATCAAAAGTACTTGAGCCTGTAGAATATCGCATGATGCGCCACAAACTTTGTGAAGAACAGGCCAAATGTTAATTTATCAAACGTGCGTGTGTTCTAATCTGAGTAAAATGTTTCTGATAGTCGATCGCGATGCTGCTTTTATATTCTTAGCCATCGCGGCGCTGAATTTCAAGCCACAGAAGCTACTGGAGAATCAAAGAACCAAAGAGCCAGAGAGCCACAGAGCTAGAGAACTGGAGAACTGGAGACTAAGGCCAGATAGACCGATCAAGCTACTATAACGTACCATCTGAAATACCAAATACAGCAAGCTTAGATCTTTCTCAAAACTTTTTTTTTATCACTCTACAACTCTTCCCACCAACTAATCTGCACGTTTAATCTGCTCATTAAATATCTCGCTGCCAGATAAAGGGCGTAAACTACGCAAGGAGGAGTGAGAGTGTTGTAGATGGCAGACAGATCAGGCGTGTTTTTCTTCTCCAAATCTCAGAGTCGTCATTCGAGCGTTCGAGCAGTTCCGGAGTAAATGCATATCCCTTTAAAGATTGCCGACGCCAAAACATTTTTTTTTGAACTGGTCTTACTTTGACCTTTGGTAAATAAGCATTTGTAGATTTACGTGCGTAAGATATCGATGATCATGATTCATTGACAGCTTACTAGTCAATAACATCTCTTGTTTTTTTCTTTTAATCGTCTGACACGGATCTGGTACCCCACACACAATTGCTGGAAAAACGTATCACGATCCAATAAGCAAAGACTGGATCACTGAGTAACCCTTTATCAGGCATGATCACTGAGTAAACTCTTTATCAATCACTGAGTAACTCCTAATCAATCACTGAGTAGCTCTCAATCAATCACTGAGTAACCCTTAATCGAGATCACTGAGTAACTTCTATTCCGCGATAAACCACGGGTTGTTTCCCTTTTCATCCATCTTGATGTTTGTTCTGGTCATTCAATCCCGCAAGTTACGTTACTTTGCAGTACGCGCGACTGCCAATTAAGCGCTTGGTTTAACGGCCGATGGCACAAGCTATGAGGGATATTCTCTCGTTTTTTTTCAGTTTCTTTTTTTTCATATTCAACTGTTGATGTACGTGCAAGGACTCAGAGACCTGACAAATGAGCATGAAAAAGAAGGATGGATTTCTTTGCAAAACAGACTAATACGTCGCTAGAATTTAAAGAAAAAACTGGTAAAGGCCAATACCGAAATGGACGGAGTGTTTGGCATTTCTGTCCATGACTTCTCAACGGTTGAATTTATTCCATGCCCATTTTGCCTCTGGAATATTCATGCCATTCTACTGCAGTAAGGCCCAGTCAGGCAACCAACCCAGTATCCATGCGTAGCTATACCAGTGGCAGAATTCAAACGTGCCGGTAAAGCTGACCTGCGCTGTGCCAGACCAAACTCCAGGCGATTCCTTTCAGGACCGATATCGATATCATGGGTCATGCTGAGTCTCATGCACGGGCTGAAAGAGACCTAGTTGACGTTGACTATGGATATAACTGAATGCCTATTGCCTAATTGGGGCGGCGCTGTAGCTCCGACACAGTGGGAGACCATATTATGAAATGTCAGTGAAATGTCAGACTGAGCCTTAGCGCTCAAGGTACTAATCACTCATCGCAGACCCCATCCCTGGAACTAAATTCCCATAGCTTTTGTTTCTAGAGAGCTGGAATGGTTAAAAAAAAAAAAAAAAGAGAGATGTTTTATGTTATTGATAGCGATACCAGAGAGACAGAGACTGCTCAAAACGAAAATAATGAAAAGAAAATAAAAATAATAATTATAATAATTATAAAAAAAACTCTGTATTAAAGTTGGCGCTGTCGAAAAAGCACTGCACCACTTTGGATGGATAAAACAGTCCATCATTGCTAGCTTGCACCCGTGTAACAAATAATTCATAAACTCCATAATGGAAAAGACAAACCGTTTCGGCGGCTGTGCTTTTTTGTATCTACATACACTCCTTTGCATCTCCCTAGGGCCCCCCTCCAATGATTCAACAGATCATATCTTATCGCGGTCTATCGGCGCACATATTTCCTACCGCTGAGCATGTATAGTATTGTATAACCTCTTGAAATGATTTAGTGAACGTCTCTGGACATCGACTCACTTTGTCTGCAGTTGCAGTCCATGTCAGAATGGTAATCGAAAAGAACAAAAAGGGTCTGTGCCGTGTTCGTACACAATATTAGGAGCGCTAGGTAGCCAAATTACCGGTTAGTCTCCAGCTTTAAGATTTTTAGATACCTGAGCTCCAAAGGTACTTGTATAAATTGACAGCGATCTCCACAAACTTTTCCAGTTCCTTTCTTTATTTGACATAATTTATACTTTTGTTTTTTTAGGGATTTTGTTTCACTCTCCTCTTTGATTTCAACAATCAGTACATCACTCACATCATTCAACATGGAGACGATTGAAAAGGTCCTTAGCGGACGCGGCAATGAGGAGGACAAATTAGCCGAGCTCGGCTACAAGCAGGAGCTACCAAGAAAGCTGTCCATGATGTCAATTCTTGGTCTCAGTTTTGCCATTATGGCTGTGCCCTTCGGTCTCAGTACTACTATGGGAATTGGTCTTACAGATGGACAGTGCGTTACTATTTTTTGGGGATGGTGCTTAGTGTCCCTCATTTCTTTGTCCATTGCTGCCTCTCTCGCCGAAATCTGTATGTTGCCCGTCGGGCATTTGACGTTGAAAATTATACGACTAACTAATTCAATCAGGCTCTGTGTACCCTACTTCCGGTGGTGTATACTATGTAAGTTGTTTGGCGGTAGAGCTCGTGCTGCTCTTATTCTTGCCCTTCAAAACTAACCTATGCTGTAGTGGAGTGCTATGCTTTCCTCACCTGAATGGGCCCCAATTAACTCCTGGATTACTGGGTGGCTCACGCTTGTTGGTAACTGGACTGTTACTACGTCCATCAATTTCTCTGGCGCTCAGCTCATTCTCTCGGCCATCTCACTGTGGAGAGTGGGCTGGGCCCCTAGTGCCTGGCAAACCGTGCTCATGTTTTGGGCTGTCATGTTTGTCACTACACTCATTAACCTGTTTGGATCGCGCTTTCTCAACATCATCAACACTGTATGCGTTTACTGGACTGCCGCTTCTGTACTTATCATCCTTATTGTGCTGAGTGCCATGACTCCTACCAGACACTCTGCCAAGTTTGTTTTCGGTCACTTTGATGCTTCTGCTTCTGGATGGCCCAATGGATGGGCCTTCTTTGTAGGTCTATTGCAGGCTGCTTATACATTGACTGGTTACGGTATGGTAGCATCCATGTGCGAAGAAGTCCAAAACCCCGAGCGTGAGGTCCCTAGAGGCATGGTTTTGTCCGTGGCCGCCGCTGGTGTCACAGGTGTGGTCTACTTGCTCCCTATTCTGTTCATTCTCCCCAATGTACCTGAATTGCTGGAGATTCCCAGCGGACAACCCATTGGTACCATTTTCATGATTGCGACTGGTTCTGCTGGAGGCGGCTTTGGTCTTTTGTTCTTGCTGCTCGGAATCCTCATGTTTGCAGGTGTTGGTGCTCTAACTGCTGCTTCGCGCTGCACGTATGCTTTTGCCCGTGATGGAGCCATTCCAGGGTACACTCTGTGGTCCAGAGTGAACACCGACCTGGGAGTCCCTGTTTGGGGGCTACTCCTTTCGTCTACGGTTTGCTCCGCCCTTGGACTCATTTACTTTGGTTCGACTGCTGCTTTCAATGCCTTTACAGGAGTAGCTACTATCTGTCTCTCTGCGTCGTACGCGCTTCCTATTTTCATTTCGCTGGTACACGGCCGCAAGAACGTGGCTAACGCACCTTACTCTCTCGGCAAGCTCGGGGTTCCGCTCAATATCGTTACATGCCTGTGGATCGTACTGGCGATTGTCTTGTTTTGCATGCCCACTGCCATTCCTGTGACGGCGCAAAGCATGAACTACGCGTCAGTAGTGTTTATGGCTTTTTTTTCAGTGTCGGCTTTGTGGTACGCAGTTTACGGTCGCAAGCATTTCAAGGGGCCTCAATCCTTGACGGAAGTGATTCCAGGCGAAGAGAAGATTTCTCCAGAACCATCGCTTCCTGGCCCAAAGATTTGAGAAGCTGGACCTAATATACGTATATATAGAGACTAGAATAATTTTGTTGTTGTTATTTATTTTCAATAGTGTGTGCTTTCGTAATTTTTTTGTGTTTTTTTTTTTTTGGTATTTTTGGTTTTATTTCTAAACGTCTTTTCCCTTTTTCTCTCGTGTCCTTTTCTCACTCTGTCGTTCTCTTTGTTCTTTTTGCTCTCGTTGCTCTTTTTCTTTGGGCCAGGATGAAAATTCACACTGAAGTTGTTTTTTTACGTTGTTTTGAATTTTGACTAAAACCCCTCAAACACAAAATACCGAAGGGATCTATGTAGGCGTCTCGTTGTAGTAAATGGATAAATTCTAAGGTAATTTTCTAACTGGTAGCGGCATCTGCCCGACCCCCTCCCCCCGTCGTCATCATTATCATCGTTGACCATTTTCAGACTAAACTACTTTCTTTTTTTGGGGCATTTTATTCGGTCAAAATCAGGACCTGCTTCATTCCGGCGCTTAAAGACAGGAAAGAGAATCTGATATACAATAGTAATAATACTAAAAATGAACATAAAAATGTTATTAATAATATAACTGATAAAAAGTAGTAAGCAACTTCTGTCCAAGAAATCTCGAAAAAAGAGAGACAGGAGCTAGCAAGATTGGAAGCAGAAATGAGACATTAAAAAAATAGAACTCCCCTGCAGGGGCTCGAACCCTGGACATTTCGGTCGACTTCTTGGTAACTTACTCTCTGTGAAAGAGAGGGCTTTGTCTTAAAAGCCGAACGCTCTACCAACTGAGCTACAAGGGAAATTACCTGACAATAAGAATTAAATTGAATACCTGAATAAAATAAACACTCTTTCCAAAGGTATAGCCAATTTCTGAGTTTATACAGTATTCAATTGCAACTTTTAAGTCTAGCTAGCTGTGGAAAAAAAAGAAAAGCATCCTGGTGGTGTCCCAATGAAAACTGAAGTCAAAAACTGCCCAACCGTGAAAGCTTATGATACCTTCATTAAACGAGAAGCCGCTGCTCAATGCTAGTTACCTAAAGGCACAGCTAGCGGATAGACCAACTGGTAGAGCCACCATGGAAGTGGCATAACCTGGGTTCAAATCCCTGCTGTGCCTAGTTCACAGTGATGGTCAAACCTTATGAGGGAAGTTCGCTTAGGTTTTCCCCTGGCTCCCCAGCCAGGTTTTCCTGAAGCGCTGTGATAAAAGGCTTAAGTAAAGCCTTTGCCAAAAGCAGGGAGGATTCCAACACCATCACCGCACACGAACGCAAAAGCAAGAGCGAAATACTTCGCCCAGAAACCAAGTCTGTATCAGACAAGCAAAGAACCATGTCTTCTTCTATACACGCCTAATAGTTACTACCGACAGGGTAGTCTCCATAATTAGCTAGTTACCTAACATCGGCATACTGTTTTACAACTATAACACATTAAGCGGTCAAGAATCTTGTGTTTTGCTTTACTAATGGCTGTGGGCGCTGGATTTGTTGGCTGGACCCTCAAAGATACATGGAAAGGCAAAACATCCGCTCTACAACGCGCATTGTAGGGTAAGGGTCGACCGCCTTGGATTTATAGTCTCTGTGTGCATAGACTAGGCATACTCAGAAAAATAAACCCAAGCTCTCTTCATAGAACAACAACGTCATGGCATTTAACGGAAACCCGTTTGTGGATATTTCTAGAAGTCCTCCTCTAGGGCAGTTCAAACAGCAAGCGCACCCATTGCAAGCTCCGAGTGCACTCCAAAATAGTGGCAAGCCCATCCATACAAACAAGTTTTACACCAACCTATTAATTGGCGATCAAGGACTGCAATCATGGGTCCAACCGTACTCACTATGGTGGTCCAAAGCTCCTCAGTTCTGCGGCATGGCAGTTTCGCACACCAAGAGGGAGCAGTTTGTGTTTGGGCCTGATGCAAATGCGCACGCTCCGCAGTTTTATTTTAGTCCAGTAGGGATTCTGTCCGTGCTGTTGAGTGCAACAGAATTTGATGATGGCGCAACGTTGCAAATAGATGAATCAAGCGACCTATCTTGCAAGGTAAGCTTAGGATCCAATTGCACACAAGGTCGCCTGTCAATCCCTTTGGTTCAAGGTATGGGCTTTGTAACTGGTATCTATAACGGATTGCGACCAAAGATCTCGTCTCAAGTCGGAATTGAATCTGTTATTAAACTCATGCCGCCAAAACCAACTATGCTGAAATATCAATTAACTTTGTGCAATGGAGTGAAATGGCTCATGTATGTTACCATTCCTCGTGGTGTCGAAGTGCCTACTTTTTATCTGACGCAGCAAAAGTCTTTTGTTGCTAACTTTGCTGGCCAAGGGTATGTCATTCAGCTAGCTACCGCACCTGAAGGGACTGAGCATTATTATGATCAAGCTGCGGGAAGATACGTTGTGGGCGCGAGCATCACTGGTGATATATCCAACAATGGTGCTCAGGGAATCTACCGAATCCAATACGAAGCAGAAGGAAGCAGTGTGGATGGCAAGCCCCTGGTTTTCGCTGCCCCCCACCATGTTGCCTCGTTGACCGATCAAATGAAGGCCAAGCGAACTAACATTGAGTTGGACTCGACCAATATGGGCAAACTCACGGGATACATTTCTACTGTGATTGAGATGGCAGAAGTACTTCCAGTGTATATTGGATTTTCTCCGTATTCCAGTTTCAAAGCCTCTAGCATGAACATTGGCC
Source organism: Geotrichum aggregatum (assembly GCA_030564925.1). NCBI lineage: Eukaryota > Fungi > Ascomycota > Dipodascomycetes > Dipodascales > Dipodascaceae > Geotrichum > Geotrichum aggregatum. The sequence continues at coordinate 153,073 of JAJMAH010000020.1, forward strand.
AGAACGAAAGCAACCTCATTGGGCAAGTGGCAACGACAGAGTTGCAACAAGCAGATGTAGCAAACGAGTCGAATCTCAATTCCATGTACTTTTCTGGCAAGAAACTCGACAAATATGCTCAAATACTGTTTACATGCAAGTATATACTTCGAGATGACAATCTTGCCAAGTCAGCTCTAGAAAGCCTGAAAAATGCGTTTGACCGGTTTGCTACCAATAGCCAGCAGTTTCCACTAGTCTACGACACTACATGGAAAGGACTGATTTCCGTGGCCGGCCTAAACGGAGATCCATTGCAGGATTTTGGAAACTCTTTCTACAATGATCACAACTTCCATTATGGCTACTTTGTACATGCAGCAGCAGTCATTGCACAAGTTGATAAAGAGTTTGGGGGAAACTGGCTTGCCAAAAATAAGGACTATGTCAATAATCTTGTAAGAGACGTTGCCAACCCCAGTAGCGACGACCCTCATTTTCCAAGATGGCGATCATTTGATTGGTATGCTGGCCATTCTTGGGCAAAGGGAATCATGGAAAGTGCAGACGGAAAAGATCAAGAGTCATCTTCCGAAGATTTTCATTTTGCCTATGGCATGAAGTTATGGGGCCGCGTGCTCAACGATGGTCCCATGGAATCTCGCGCCAACTTGATGCTGGCCGTTCTCAAGAGGTCCATGAACACTTACATGTACTACAAGCGAGACAACTCTACAATGCCTCCACAGATTCTCTCCAACAAGGTATCCGGCATACTTTTTGAGAACAAGGTAGACTACGCAACCTGGTTTTCTGCGCACACTGAGTGCAAGCATGGAATCCACATGATACCTGTGACTTCAGTATCTTCATATATCCGTCAAGCTGACTATGTGCGTGAGGAGTGGGAAGAAAAACTAGGTCATATTGCAGATACTATTGATGATGGGTGGAAGGGAATACTTTATCAGAACAAGGCTCTGTTTGATCCAGCATCTAGTTACGCGTTCTTTGCGCAGCCAAATTTTGACAATAAGTGGCTGGATGATGGCATGTCTCGAACGTGGTCACTGGCCTTTCCGGCTTGCTTTTTGAGCTGCTAATTTATATACATGCCAACATATTTAAAAGGTGGTGCTCTATATTGTAGTGATTGTTGTAAATTTCATGGAGATCTTTGTAGCCGTACACGTAGTAAAACTTAACTTGGAGTCTTAGATAAATGAAAAATCTTGAAACGCTTCACCATTATTCTCGCCCGACAACCTCGAACTATTCAACTACTGAGTATTTTACGAATGCCACCAAAATCCAAAAAAAGTAAAGGCAGCAAGGTCGAGCTCGAGAGTGCTGCCTATAAGCCACCACAGTCATGCTCCTATGACTGGCCGCTGTCTTTTCATCAGATCAAATCTCGCGAGTACCAAACAGTGGAAGCTCTAATATCAGGCCAAATCTACACACTTCCGAAATTCTTTAGTGCAAAGGTTTGTGAGGACTTGATAAGATGGTTCTCGACATTTCTTGATGATGAAATTACCGCCCACTCTAGCAACGGTAAACGAGGCAACAGCGACGATAACAAATCTGCGAGCAAGAAAAAAAAGGGCCCTGGCGCCGATGGCGATAGTATCCAGTCTGCATCAATTGCAAGGGCGGCACCCAAGGCAATCGAGTTTAGTACGACAGAATATCCACCACGGAAAAACTACGCGGCAAGAGTGAATGATAGAGCAGCCATGGTGGATCGTGTTGCAGCTCGGATTCTGTGGGCGCCACTCCGAAAAGCATTATTAGATGGCGATACTATCGATGACGATGACACCGAAGAGGCCAAAATTCAACAGAGTGCGCTACACAGAATATTCGATTCATGTATAGGGCTAAACGAAAACTTTAGAGTGTACAGATACCGGCCTGGTCACTACTTTGGCCAACACTACGATGAAAGCAACTTTGTACAAGTTGAGGACATGACGACAGACCCTGACAAGCCACGCGTGAAACGGGGTGTGACAAGGTGGACTTTGCTAGTTTACCTGACGGGAGAGGACCAAGGAGAAGTGGCAGGTGGCGCCACCATGTTTTATCCTGAGATTGGGGTGCCTGTTGGCACCAAAACCAAATCCAACAACAATTCCACCAGTAACGCTCTCCAGGTGAACTTGGAAAAGGGAACACTGTTACTACATAAACATGGACAAGACTGTCTTCTTCACGAGGGAGCCTTGGTGACGAGCGGCGCTAAATGGGTCCTTCGCACGGATTTGGTATTTCCCATGTCATAAGTGTCAAGTCCTCTTAGAAAAAAATGGAATTTTTGTTCTTCGCTTTTCCTTCACTTTCTGTATTGAACATTTACACTACTGTCAAATTCTTCAACCAGGCCTAGTTTTTCCAAATATATTAATAGCATACACGTTCAGAACCACCAAGTCTTTTACTTTCTTCTACAAACGTCGTCCTATTGTTTGACAAATCTGTATATATCTCACTGCAACATCCGATATCATCACTACAGCTCACTGTACATCATACTTGAGCTTTCCAAACAAAACTACAACTAGCACAAACCCAGCTTAAAATGAGCCGAACCCAGTCGCCCTCAAGATACTCATCAACGTTCACGACAGTTCTGGAGTCTTCTGCTGAAGCTCCAGTTACGTTGCATCTTGAAGCAGAGTCAGCTCCAGCGCCGGCGCCTGCACGCCGGCATCGAGTCCAGTGGACCGAAGATGTCGTGGATAACGAGTTTATGAACAAGAAAAAATCCAAGGTGTGCTGTATTTTCCACAAAAACCGGGCCTTTGGCGAATCCAGTTCAGAGTCAAGTTCGGAATCGAGCTCTGAGTCGGAATCAGATTTTGGAGGATTCAGCGATAACGAGGGCAAGAGAAAAGAAGTAGCAGCAGCCAAGAGGGAGAAGAAGGAGAATGCTAAAAAGGATACGCATGGTCACAGTCACAGCCACAGTCACAGCCATAGCCATGATGACGAACATGAGCAGGGTAGTGGTGAGGAGTCTAGCACCGACGACAACGATGAATCAGAGGCCGCTACTGCTCAGCGGTTGGCCCTTCTTAGACAAAAGAGAGTTGCCAGACAGCTAGGCCGGCCATCCAGTCCGAACGCTTATGAGAGACAACCAAAATTCCGTCCTAAGAATGTGACCACTCCGATAAACAAGCCATGAGTCGGATCTTGACAGTATGGGGCTGATAAGAATAACTTCAACATTCACAATACTAGGACCTAGAGAAGGAGGCAATTTATATTGAAGTCGGACATGATGCAAGAATCTAGCGATAGCTACCGGCATGCCAAGTTGCATCAGCGACGCAGGCCTAGTAAGGTATGCCGCGCTCTAGTCATTTACCATAGTTTCTTTTAGACTCTCTACTACTAATATATACTAGTATATTTGCAACCGCCAAATTAATTATTGTCACTGCTAGCGCTCTGGAACCCAGTACCAAACAGGCACATAGACGTCTTAAATGAAGCGAGTGTCATAATGCTTTGCTTCCCAGAACTACGTAGACCTAACAAACCTTGCAAACTTCACAAACTTCATGGACTTCATAGACTTCATAGACTCGGTCTTTGAATTTTAGCATGAGAGCCTACCTGTTGTATGACTTTGAGCTTCAAATCAGCTTTGAGGGCCAGCTGCAGAGCTAGGCTATTGAAATTCACTGTTGGCTCTAGTCGTTCCCCTAACGCAGGTCTTGACGGTAAGCTACTGACAATAGTAGGTTAACGCTGCCAGGGACTGCGTAGTTGAGAGTCTCGTAAACAGCTCTTAAACGCAATCTCGGCGTCATTTCAACATCCCAGCTAAAACTCAACCACGTTTCAACCACGTTTCAACTGCTATTCTGACCCATTGCTGAGCTGAAAGGTTTTATCACATGACGCAATGTAGCACTCTTAGGTAATTGAGTAGCTAAAGTTACCTAATAACAGTCAGGTGGGTAGATCCATATCACTTTTTTATAATGGTATAGGCTCTCAGCTGACTGCATCTCAAATTTCTGTGCAGCTGTATAATGATATCCACATACTTGAAGCACTGCCTAAAATAACACATAGCAATATTAAAGACCATTCGGAATGTATCAACTATCTCATCTGTTTATAGTGATTGCCGTTTTTCCCTCCTGAACACGAACAAGGCCAACACAGGGCCTGTAGTGGCCTTGATTCTCTTAATTTCTCTGTTTCTAATGGAGCAGAAAAAAAGATTTTTTTCTTCTTTGAACCTCTTTGAACCTCTTCGAAATCCCTTTGAGACCTCCAGAAATCAAATCATTGACTCTTCATTTAGCAGGTGAAAGGCCTGTATATGATGGCTCTCAATCCTTGTACTTGAGCTGCAAATTTCACACGCAATTGATCCCAAGTTTATTTCTTAATCTGCGAGGAAAAAGTAAAAAAAAATTTACAATTGCCATAGTCCACCCATCTGTAATTTGTTTTACAAAGGTAAGATCTAATTTTTTTGACTTTTTTTCTACCTGTCCTTCTCTTTCATTTGACTGTTCTTCTTCTTCTTCTTCTTCTCTGCCAGAGGACCTCCATCTACTAACGCTAGAGCTAGCTGTACCGCCTCTCTTCCTGTCCTTATTGGATCTCGCATAATTAATTCACACTAGGCACTCCTGGAAACAGGGTAGGTGGTGTTCTGCCAGTCCGCATGTTCTCTCGAGATTTGGGATCCCCTTCTCCGCCATCTCCACCTCCTTCCAAATCCACCTCAACCTCCGCTTCATCTAAATCATTTGCATCCCTTTCTCGTTCCGCCTCTTTGCATGCTTTTAAGACCGTCAACTCAAAAATCCCTACCGCTATTTTGAGTCGCAAAAATACTCCAAGCCCCGTCAACACTCAATCTACATCCAGTAGCTCTTCCAGCAGGAGTGGAAGCATTCACCGACCTCGCGCGCCTAATTTAGACCCTTCTCTCTCAATTTTGCTCAATATTCCAAAAGTGTCCACTGCGTCCGACTCAACGTCCGCTGTTTCCAACGCAACCGCTGCTGGTTCGTTCAAGCAACATTCGGCTTCACTCCCAAACACTCACTTCAGTCGACACTCCGATGCTAGTCCTTTCATGGACAAAAAGTATGTCGGTGCCACGGGCCCTTTCCCACGATCTAGCACGCCTATAAGCGACTCGGATACGTCTATAGTTCATCCTGTTCCTGAATCATATCATCCTCTCACGATAACTACATCCAATCGAAACCGATTGCCATTGAACGAAATGAAGCCGACTATGGACCACTCAGTTGATCGGGCGTCACCTAAGCATGTTTCTGACTCTCAAAACCCGTCCAGGAACCCTGAAAATAGCAATCATTCACCAATTGACAACGACAGCGAGAGTTCAGGTCAAGAGAATGAAGACCTCAAGTTTGCAACGAGTAGAAACGAAAACGTGGTGTTAGAACTGAGTATTGATGGACTTGTTCGACATTTGAGTAGTAATTGGGAAGACGTTGTTGGGTATGTTGAACTTTACGGATTGCTTGTTTACAGTGCTAACTTTTTAGTACACCCGTGCGTGAATTGATCAACCAGCCTGTCTCAAAAATTGTTATTGGAGATGAAAAGGATAAAGATGTATTTATGCGGGCAACTGAGGTCATGAAAAACGATGAATCAAGCTACAGAGTCCGCTTTGTAACACAACAGCCGAAAGAATTCAGCTCTCTCCATTCTTCTCGAAGCGTTAGCAGTCACAGCCTAGCTGCTCTGGCTTCTCGCATGGCATACTCACCTGTACAGGTTACATCCGAGCTTGACCGTTCTTCAATCCATTCATCATACTCTGATCTAAGACTCTCCACTCTCAACTACCCTGGCCAGGAACATTCTCATTCTGCTTCAACGTCACCCAACCCTGAAACCTTTGAAGCGTTATCGCAGGAAAGGTCTCTCTCATACCCTCTAACAAACTGGCAGGCGGGACATGATGCCAGTACGCTTCTGCTAGACAAAGATGACAAAGACAATGACGATTTTCTGGAGATGGAAGGGCAGGGTGTCTTGATTTACGACAACAACGGTGAACCATCTCATGTAAGTCCTTTTCAACATTTTTTTATTCTGCTAACGGTTTTTAGACAATGTGGATTCTTCGTCCCTATATTTCTCCAAAACCATTGACTGTAGATCTTCCGTTAAAACTGGTCCACACTCTTGGGTTTGGTGTCAACATTCTTGTGACGTTTTTGGAAGAGCTCTCTACTGCTGTTATTACTGGCCGCGATTCAGTACCCGCCCCTCCACTAGAACTTTGTAGAATATGTGAACGTTATGTTCCTACGTGGTGGTTTGAGCGTCATTCAGAACTTTGTCTCGTTGAGCACAAGGCACAAAGCGATCTAGACACTGCCCACGAAAATTTACTCGACCAGCGAGCTACGATTTCTCATCTTTTGGAATTAATGGATAATAAACCATCCATGAGTAATCTTGAATCACTTGCATCTCCTTCACCTAACTCGGTGACTACGACAAACTCATTCACGTCGTCGTCGTCTATTTCCTCTACTTCCTCTCGTACATCGTCATCATCAAATCCTTCAACTCCAAAGCTTGAGTATCGAGGCTACCCTCTTCCGGCCCCAAGCCAATCGCCCTCTTCAGAAACTTCATCTCCACCTCGATCGCCTCGAATAATATCTCAGCTGGGGTCTTCATCCAAACGTATGCTTGTGAAGTCTTTCAACTTACCGAAACGCTCTCCTGTTAAGTTGATGGAACTTTTAGTAGAGCTATGCGACCTTGCAGTTGAAATCAAAAGCCCTGAAATTCGCTCGCCCGAATATTCATCTGCTAATTCGGACGTTCGAATCCATTCTCCACAGAGCGAATCTAGGATCCATCGTGTACTGAACTGGATAAGTCCTCATACTGAGGACCCCGGATTGGCTCTAGTTTGCGAAGACACTATCAAGTACGCGCGACAAAAAGTCGATGCTGCTTTGCGATTGGGAAATACTGTAACCTATTTCGAAACTATCAGGCATGAAAGTGAAGCCATGGTGACTGCGACTATGGAAGATACCGTTGCGAAGGCCAATTTGCAACGCGAAAATGAAGAGAGTGTCTACGAAAGCATTGAGGAGGAACCGGAAGACAATGAGGAAGAAGAGGGAGACACTGATGTCGATGAAACCAGCAGCCTATTTTCTGAAGTCTACCTGAACTCGGATGCTTTGCCCACAGCTTCTACTCCTAAGTTACAAAAAAGAGGCAGTTTACGCCGTGCAAACAACCTTGGTAGTGACTACGCAGGCGATCCTCGCAGCAATTCTCTGCAGTCAAGCTCAATAACTCCTAGGTCACTTTTATCTGAATCTATCACATCCGCTTCAGCTGCTCCTAAGTCAAGATATCCTGAATCTAAAATGGAACAACAAAACACTCTTGATCCGAGCGAGCCCCTAGGCTTCCACCTTGCAGATCTCGATCTGAATTCGAATACAGGATATAGTTTGATTCAGAAAAAGAAGAGTTTTTCCAACATGTCTAACGTGTCTTCCTCTTCAGCACAAGGTGCTGCAATTTCTTGGACAAGTTTACAGCGAAATAAAATCCACTCAACCTCTTCCGAAACAGCTCAATCACCATCAACTCCCCTGTCATCGCCTCTTATTTTTCCTCACGATAATGCGTACCCCCTCGACGCTTTACATCACCGACGTCAATCTTCGGTTAATTCAGACGTCTATCGCGCCCCTGTGTCACCTCTTCTCGCAACCACGGTATTCCCTAGTAAACCTACTCCACCTAGTATAATAGACTACGAAATTATCAGTCCCATCAGCAAAGGCGCTTTTGGAAGTGTTTACCTCGCCAAAAAGAAAATTACAGGGGAGTATTTTGCAATCAAAGTCCTAAAAAAAGCCGACATGGTTGCGAAGAACCAGGTCAAAAATGTCCGAGCTGAGCGGGCCATTATGATGTCTCAGGCAGATAGTCCGTTTGTTGCCAAACTGTACTTTACATTTCAAAGCAAAAACTATCTTTATCTTGTCATGGAGTACCTGAATGGAGGAGACTGCGCTGCACTAGTCAAAGTGCTGGGAGGTTTACCTGAGGAATGGGCTCAAAAGTACATTGCAGAGGTTGTACTCGGCGTGGAAGATCTACACAAGAAAGGAATTGTTCATCGCGATTTAAAGCCTGACAATCTTTTAATTAATCAAGATGGTCACCTGAAGTTGACTGATTTTGGTCTGTCGCGAATGGGGCTTGTGGGCAGACATACACATCAACCTTCTAGCGCTGGTCTAGAAAGCAATGCGTTCTTTGACAGTGGCAGTAGTGGCAGCGGAGTTCACGTCAAGCCACTCACTAAATCGGCCACCAATCCAGAAACAACACGGTTCAGTAGTACATCAAGTGCAGGGTCTCTAAGTGGACCTGGTAATGCTCTTATGGACACCTCTATAAGTTTAGTGCCTGGATATTTCAATTTGAGCTCCAAGGATTACAAGCCCAGACTTTCAAGATCTGAGTCTCACAATAGTACAACGGGCGAAGCGCTGTTCAATGGGCCTATATTGTTTGAAACTGGTAATCAGATTGATGAGGAAAGTGTTTCTTCCAACTCCAGTAATGCCAGTGGCTCTCTTGGAAGCGCCGGGACAACTGCTGTGATTCCCAGTACTACCACCAAAGGGATACCGTTGTTTGATCCTCTTGATACGACCCGAAAGTTTGTTGGGACTCCTGATTATTTGGCTCCAGAGACCATTCGAGGAGTTGGCCAGGATGAAATGTCAGATTGGTGGTCAATCGGCTGTATATTGTTTGAGTTTTTATATGGATATCCTCCATTTCACGCCGAGACTCCTGAACTTGTTTTTGAGACTATACTGCAACACAACATTCAATGGCCAGAAGCTGATGAGTCGACGGATTGTCCTATAATATCTGAAGAAGCTCGTGACTTAATTGAGAGGCTTCTTTGTCCTTCTGCCGAAGATCGGCTAGGAGCCCATGGCGGAGCTGCTGAAATTCGAAATCATCCATTTTTCAACGGCATCAACTGGGAGACTCTTTGGGACGAGGAGGCATCTTTTATTCCTTCAGTTGATGATCCAGAAAGTACAGATTATTTTGATTCTCGAGGTGCTGAATCGCAAGCTTTTCCGGAAGACGTTGATATCCACGATGAAGGGGAGGCTGACCGTAAAGGCGAAGTTAGCTATAGCGAGGACAATGCTGTCTCTGGCCGCTCGAGCAGAGCAGGAAGCACAGGGTCTATGGGGGGTATGCAGCGCAAAGACTCGCGCGCAAAGCTGCCTTTGCATATCCCACCTCATGTGAGGGACAGTCGAAACCGGAGACTCTCAGAGCCAGTTGTTAACGACGATTTCGGTAGTTTCTCATTTAAAAATTTACCTATGCTTGACAAAGCCAATAAGGATACGCTGACTAGAATCAAAACTGAAAACATGGAGCATCGCAGCTCTATAGCTGTTGAACCAGGAAAGCGAACGCGTGGCTTGTCGATATGTACATCAGGATCTTTCAAGCGACCTAGCTCGCCATCTACGGGTGTGACACGGCATACTTCACCTGTGCGAAGCTCGGCTTCGTGCCACTCTGCTCAGCTATCTCTCTCGCTTTCTCCAAATGCAACTACAAGCATGCCAAGCTCTGGACCTCCAAGTAGTTCTTCCAGCCTGTCTTCTCCTCACCGCAAGATATACTCTGTCAAATCTAGACCCAGTATGTCGCTAACTTCTATGTCAACATCTCCACTTTCAATAGAGAGCCCAAAGCATTCCAAGTTTTATGGCCCGGGAAATACAGCTTCCCTCTCTAGCCCGTCATCCAGTTCTGGTATGACGGCAGCAGAGTTGTACTTGCCTCCGTCGGCCCCAAACAACCCCAAATTGCAGGCACCCATATCTCCGCGTGGGCTTGGATTTCGCCGGCTTTCCAACATGGAGAGTAGCCCTGAGCTAGGTGAACAATTTCGTAGACAATCAACGACTCACCGTTACGCCAAAGTTTTCGATCCCTCGCCATCCAATTCAGACACTGAAGAAGCACGAGGCTCCGCTTTGTTGAGGATACAAAAACGGCGCGAGAAGGCTCGCAAAGGATCTCAATTTAGCCTTCTTACACCTACGTATCGATCGCTGGTTGTACTTGTTTGTGAAAGCAACCCTGTTTGGAGATACTCTATGGAATCTCTTCTGAAAAGTCTCTCTTGCCGTTTTGTGACAGTGAGCGATGCTGCAGACGCAATCCGCTATGCTACAGGAGATGTTGAATTTGATATCATTTTTACAGAATTCAAGTTCCCCAAAACTAATGGTGCCGACGTTGCTCGTATCATTCATAACACGTCGAGCTCTAACACGGAAACGCCCATCGTCTGTGTTACGAACTACGCTACCGAAGCGTCGAATGCCGGAAGGTCAAACTTCTCTAGCATTATTGCGAAACCGCCAACGAAAGACAAGCTGTGTGCGGCGTTAGAAAGGCACTGCGCATGGAAGCCAAAGGATGAACGTGTTGAACCAAAATATATTCCAGCACAAAAATTTGAAGCTGGGCCCAAGTACGAAGCCTCTAAGCCTATCTACGAAATGGTCAACGCTGTTGAAGCAGACTTCAAGGCAGGTTCAGGTTCAAAGCTGAAAAAATTTGAGGCTGGGTTGTTTTCTGGTGTCTTGTCTAAAGTCACGAAGAGCAAAGCATCCAAACCTATTCTTGAGCCTGAACCTGAGCCCGAGCCTGAACTTGAGCAAAAGTTAGTTGGCGACCAGGTACCGATACTTGAGGAAACAAACAGCGGCCCTGAGCAGGACGATTTTAGAAAAAAGATGTCTTCAAATTCTTCGGGAGCGCCTTCTTCGTCTACTTCTTGTTATTCAAGTTCTGCCACGCTAGATACTCAATCTGTTTGTACCTCACCATTGAAGGCGCGGAAGAAGAATACCAGGAGGAAACGCAATTGATGTCCACGACCGTGGTGGGCCCGGAACAACCAAACTGAAATCTAAAAACAAACACACCCATTCACATATTTGCATATTCATTCTCTACTCGTGTAGTAGAATTTTTTTTTTTCTAAACGTGCCATCTGTTTTGTTCCCTTTTTTTTTATATTTTTTATTTTTTATTTTTATTCCTGTTGCTGCTATAGCTTGATGCAATTGCAATTGCCTTGGACTTTGCTTTATGCCCAATCAAATACCCCCTCCATCAGCCCTCTCTTTTTTCTATTATCTGTTACTTGTAACCAAAGAAAGTGCATTCACAAGCTTCAAGTTTTTCGTTCGTGAAAATTCTTTTTATTGTATTCTATCTACGGACGTGATTGCAAAGGGATTGTTAATATCCTATGGACGTAGACGAATGGTCCCCTTTTCCGGCCTCTTCCTTTCCTTTCCTTTCCTTCCTTTTTCTTCTTTCTTCCTTTTCGGTCTTGGCGTAGGCCGTGATATCAGTTTACACTACACTGCAATTTCTGTATCTATCAAGGCTTTCTTGTTGCGAGCGACCAAGTATCCCAGCACAACTCTGTCAAGCTCATTAGACGTACAAGTTGGCGCGCACAGCTTCTGTAGCGTTGAGGTAGGCGGCGCCATCACGTCTTCTTGACCTTCCTGATATTCTTGGTTGGATGAAGGAGAAGGATGAGGCAGAGAAAGAGATAAAGCAGCAAGCGCGGCCATTAGCCTCGACACGTCGGCACAGTTTTCTGTGTCTTTCTGGTCGTTCTTTGCGAGGTGGAAAATGTTATCATTTGCAGCATCATTAGCCAAGGCAGCGGTGGTAGCGGTGGTGGTAGTGGCTTTGCTAATTGGCTTTTTTAGTAGGCGCAGACGTTGTCGCAGCGAAAGACTAGCAAGTGCATCACGATCATGATCATGATCTGAATTAAAATTCGATGTTGTTGTCGCAACACAAGTCGTAGTCGTGCTATCAAAAACCGGAAACGATGACTGACATGTCGTACCACCAGGAGACAGTACCTGTGATGAAGGAGAAGAGGGAAGACAGCTGCTACTGCCTGCACAAGATAAGCCACCGCCGCCTGCTATTGTTGTCCCCGAGGGCAGACATGCGTTGTTTGTCGTTGCCGTCGTTGCCGTCGCTGCCGTAGCCATCGTCGTTGTTGTGAACCGTACTCGCTTAATATCAGTACTACTCTTCTTCACACGATGGTGGTTCCATTTCTTTTGCTGGCTTGTTACCGAGGCAGCTGCCACAACTTTTCCATGTGCATTTGCCAGCACTGATTTGAGCGGCGGAGACATTGAGGAAGCAAATTTCTTGAGCATGTCTTGCATGTCACCGCGTTTACAGCAAGGCAGTTTACTAGGTATCTTTTTGGCAGAAGCCAGCGTACGTTTTGTAATACCGGAAGTAGAGGTGGAGGAGGAAGAGGAGTACGGGCTAGGTCTGGTAAACAGTGGTGAGGGTGTTCCTACGGCAGAGCTTGGTTCTGGCACTGACCGTTGTTGCCGGCTTATTGGACCCATTCCATATTTCTCAAATTCACGTTGAATCTGCCGCGGGGTCGGAACCACATTCATAGGTTCTGTATAGTTGGTGAATAAATGCGGAGGCGATGGTGCAGTCACTGTTTTCTTCGAGTTCCATTCGACTCTCTTGTTATGGCCGGCAAAGGCCTTGTATTCCTCTGCAGACTGCTTGCCAATCTTGGTCAACCGTTTCTTGCTAATGACAGGTGGTTTCGTGATTGCTTTTGGAGTAAGTGTTTTGCCCGCAAGCTTACCGGTAGGTCTAGAGTTTGGCTTTTCCTTATGATTTGGCTTGCGATTCTGTTTGGGCTTTGTTTTCTTCTTTAATCGGGCGCTCGTAACATCACACAGCGGCAAGTAATGCACGGTCTCGAAGTATTCACTGGTCCGGTACGGGTCTTCGTAGGAGTATATGACCGGCATTCTGAGCGATCCCCAGTCTACCGATGCCGTTGCCGCAAATGGGCACGAAACAACAAGCGGGTCTATCACAGAAACTTTTGTGCGCATGGAAGCGCGTTGTAACTTGTCTTTCCAGTAGGTCGAAGACGTCAAACTCATCTAAAACGAATAAATAATATGGGCTGCCGCAGTATAGCACAAAATAAAGGACCAAGGAGAGGATAGTTTGCAACTGCAGAAGGTAGGTGTTACCAACACAGGTATATAAAATTCGAGAGAGTTAGGAGCTCTCAAAACAGAGATAGTTCAAGCTAAGCAAAAATGGCGAAATGCAAACAGGCGAGGGCACTTGTTTTTCGAGAATGTGGAGTAAATCTGCAGCTGTATTTATACCGTTTTGCGTCATACAACGAATTGATCCATGAATCACGAAGAACTCGTAACCGGGATTTCTTTACGCAGCAAAAAGAGAACCAGCATCTTGTCATCATCACAGTCATTACCCATAACAAACAGACACAGCAGCAGGCGTTTAGACACAGTAGACACAGTAGATACAGGTTCAAGAAGGGTCAAAAGCTGAGGCAGAAAAGAAAAGAACTAGATAGAGAAGAGTCGTTTTTTATCTATTCAAAAAAAAATAATAATGTAGAAACCTGCTTTCTCTAACTGTATCATTTCAATTCGTAAACAAGTTCGAGTCTTTCTTTTTGACAAAAGTTTATTCATTTCCATCGTGAACCTTTTAGAGCTCTACTTCCTTTCAATCATAAACCAGTTCTTCTGACTGCTTGCGACCGCCTGCCTCAGATAACAGCTGCGTTCTATTCTTTTGTCGCTCTTCCTCCAGTTTCTTGCCCAGCTTGCCTGTCCCGGACTTCGTTTTAGATGCATTCAATCGGGCCTAGATGTTCACAGACACACATGTATGTTAGCAAAATCTTTGATATCGTCTCTTCAAGTTCAAGCATTGCATTCCAAAAGCGGAACATGAAAGGAACGCCATCGGAGAACTACTACACAAAGCAGAAATGAAAACTTTACCTCAGCAGCGCGTGCAGCAGCTTCGCGTGGGTTATCAATAGCAGAAGGAGGCGAGCCCACACTTCCGTCTGCGGAGTCCGTAAGTGACCGACCTTGACCGCTGAACGGGGGCTTTTGTTGTTGTTGTTTCTTTGGCACGGCAATTGGTTTTTGAGAAGCAGCAGCACCGCCTCCAGCAGTAGCCTTGCTCGCTCGGTTACTGCTAGTTTGAGCTCCTAGAGTACGGCCACTTTTTGATGAAGGCTGCGGCTTGGAAAGGCAAGAACCCATGGTATACTTGCTATTGTAATTGAGAGTGTGAAGCTTAAAAAAGTCTACTAGACTAGAGGAAAAAAGAAAGAATATTGTTGTACAAGAGTAAGGGAGGTGGTAAATTTAGAGTTGGGACTTTTTTTTGTCATAATCATGGGTGAGATTTGAAGCATGCGCAGCTAATTATTACAGGTAATAATTTACAAGAGATGGTGTGTGTGTGAATATATACAAACAGAGAAGAGAACGAAGGGGATTTTGAAATTTTGAAAAGCTCACAAAGAAGTGTCAAAGGGAGAATAACGAGCGACCGTCTGGTCTCTTTTGATCTCGATAAAGTTTTTGCGGAGCAGCTCGTCGAACATTGGTTTTTTCGGGAGTAGGCGCTGGTTGACCTTCAGTGCTTCGCTGACTCCAACCAGAGTGCTATCAGAGATTTGGTTCTGTCTCAAAGCAGACTCGAAGATCTGCGCAAATATGGGCTCGCGAGTGGGTATGCTGCAAGCACGGAGCAGGGCCAAAAAGTCAAAGGTCTGGAAACCTTTTGTTTGAGCTGAAGCCAGTTTGTCCCATCGCTCAACAATGACACTATCTTCAACCTCAATATTTTCCAGCGCATTCAGAATGATGCGACAAGAAACAACATCTTCCTTGAGATGATAGATTTGGAAAGCATTGATGATTGTGAAAACGATGTCTCGGTCGGCCCAAGGCTGTACGGCAGAGAGAACCGTGTTAAGAAAGATCGGGCTGATATTCACACGAGCCTTGATGTAAAACTGGATAGTTTCTTTCAATCTGGAAACAGCCTCAGCGGTGGGCGTGGGGTAGTTGTCCATAAAGGCCTTAAGATAAGCATTGACAGTGGAGTTGAACATCCACTCGCCCATGCTTGGTGGGATGTTTGCAATATAAGTTTTCCAAACATTCTCGACCTTGTTGAAATCTGGCTCTTCAGAGCTGTACCACATGCGCTCCATGAGGCGCACCACAGTGGAAGGATGTGTGGCAGCTTTGTATGGAGTTTTCTTTTCAATTCCTTCATAGAAAAAGTTGAGAGCTGTAGGAATATCGTTACAATCACCAACGAACCGATCGTGAATGCGGGCTAAAGAGTACTGCTCATCAGGGTAGACCTGTAACATTCGAGAAAAGAGCTCCAGGGCATCAGTTATCATGTCATTCTTGATCAGGGCACCAATCATGGCTTGCTCAATGTTGGAAGACTCTCCTATCTCCTTTGAAGTCTTGTATACAGTCTTTATAGTCTCGAAAGGGGTATCCACAAGAGTCATCAGGTCAATGATTGATCCAATGACTATGGGGGACCACATTGGCTTGTAACACTTTGAGACCTGCTGGTCACTCAACTTTCGCCACAGATCGAGACCCTCTTGGGGGATTTCCATAGTGGCGAAAGCAGTATAGAGATGGATCAAGCCCCATGGGCTTGCAGAAACAACTCCCTTTTGCAAGTCTTCTGCAATGGTGAGAAGGTACGACTTGATTTGTTTAGTTTCCCCACTAATATCGCGCTTTTGAGACTTGTACTTGTTAAAATCGCGACGCGAAATTCGGACGCTAGTGTGGAGAGTCTGCAACAGGCGAGCAATATCGCCAGGGTAAAATGGGTTTACTGATCGCAGTTTGGTGTAAATTCGCATGGACTGTTCAAGATCTAAGAGCATATTTGATGTTCGAATTTTGCTCATTTGCGAGTAGTTGTTGAGCTTGTCGTTGAAAAGTCGAAGCTTTGGAGGTTAGCACAATGAACACAAATCTGAAAGTTAGACAGCGTACGAACCTCGTCATTGTAAGCGCTAGACTTTGTTTTCTGATGTTTGTCGCGGCCTTCTGCAGCGTTGTATGTGGCCGGGCCGCTCTGGAACTGACGCGAATTCTGATTTATAGTAGAGACCTGCGAGGCTTGAGGAACAGCTCTAAGTGCTCTGAGAGACACCTGGCGGGCAGCGATTTTGGAGAACAGCATATTTACGATATCTATCCAGGCCGTCGTTCTAAATTATGGTTGGGTGGGAAAAGGATGAAAAATTTCACTCACTTAAGTGTCTCGTGTACCCTAGCCCTCATTCTATGTGAGATCACAAACATGGAAAGCTTGAAGACTTCATTTAGGCTGGTAGTATAAGATTATAGCGAGAGAAATGTAGGAGTCAAACACGGCAAAAGCAGGTCAATGTCAATATTCTAGGCACAAGCCGCCATGAAGTGGCCCTTGATTCATTTAATCGCGTTGGTAGATGCAAGAGAAGCAGCGTTAGAGCATTACATGGTTACGAACAATGATATCACTTAGAATGATTGATGCGTTTAACAAAACCTGACACGCCGTGAAAATAAATATTATAGTTAAAAGTAACCAGACTGGCTTTTTGTTATTGGAAACTCATCATCAAACCACTGCTTTGACTTCTTTTTCTTACCCGACTGTGTTAGCGGAAACTTTAGTTTTGAGGGCGAGTCAAGGAAAAGATCTGGCTTGTGCTTCGAGAGTACTGGGGAACGGTCAGGAAACAAAAAGCGTGGAGAGTTTTCATCGTAGATAGGGTTTAGTGGTCGTGCAAATTCTTCTTCTTCATGTGGGCCGGAACTGATTGTATCATGAAATATCAAACCAGGGTCACGACGAGGAGTTTTTAAAGGTGATGAGAAAATTTCGTCTTCTACTTCAGGCGGAATATTGAGGGCCGAATTGCGGCTCGCTGATAACGTTAGGCGGTCGTTAAAATTGAGCCCGGTTGCGTGGCGCGGCTTTTTCTTCACAGGAGTTTCCATAATAACATCGTCTTCATCCGGTGCTATTTCATCTTCAGGGCCTGCGTACAACTCACCGTCAATAAGGACGCGTGAAGGGTAAAGTCTTTGGTGGTATGTGTCTCCTGCCACAAGCGCTCGTTTGCGTCGCATCGGAGTGCCCATAACTTCTATGGATTTTTTTGTCTCTGGTTTCGAGAGGCGCACTGCTTTCGAATTGCGTTTGGGTATCGTAGTGTTTTTATTAGGTAGGCTGTTTGTGTACTGCGCAGACACGCTTAGGCGAGATGGTTTTGACACATTTCGAATCGCAGAACGAAGTTCGTCTTCTTCGTGCTGGCTAGACCGAAACGTCATTTCTATCTGCCTGCGATCTTCGGAATTTTTGGAGTTGAGAGTGGTAACTCCACCTCGGAAGGATGCAGTCTTTCCTGCTTTAAATGATTCTGAGAATGAGGCAAGAGAAGTTGCGCGCGTGGCAGGCTCTACGATCCTTGTGGCAGGCGCCGCAGAGGGCTTTGTTGATGAACGGCGTCTTGCAATCGCTGTGCTATTTCCGCGACAGGACTGCACAAGAGTTTTACAAAGGTCTGGCAGGCGTGAACTGAAAAAAGGCATGATGGCTTCGCGGCAGAATTCCTGTGTCTTGTCCGCAGCTGCTGTCGCTAAAGCTGGGGTCCCGAATTGCGGAGTGTTGAGCAAATGGCTAGATTTTTCATCAGAAAGATTACGAATGCAAAGCCGGTCAAACAAGGCAATAGCCTGGTCTTTGATGCTAGATTCCTTCGGCTCTTTTTCCAAGGCTTTTGGTCGTTTCTTTAGTCGGACCAAGCTTTTCTTAGGGCGGGAGGTTGGCTTCTGTTCGGGCGAAACTGCCGTGACTCTGCCTAATTTTAAGTCTCTCTCATGCTTCAAAGCTAAGGTCTCCATCATAATGATAATTTGCAATTGGATCTCGCGTGTTTTCAAAAGCTCTAAAGCCAACTTGAGCTCTTCAGAGACTGATATATCATTTTGCCCAGATTGATCGTAATCTATAGCCCACGCTTTCATTGCCTTGTGCTCGACTTCGCTGTAAGCCGAAAAGTGTGTGCTTCTAGCAGCCTGCAAAAAATTTCGGGCATCATATTTAGAGTCAAGGTCTAAAATATCAAGAATCATTGACCTAAGTGTGATAATCAGTTTATCAATATATACCACTCGCTGTGCAGGGCTTTTGTCAAAGGGCTGGTACTTTTCTTTACACATTGCCCTAGCGCGAGAAAGAGCGGACTTTGCAAAATAAGAGACTGGAGTTTGAGCGGCATATAAAGCTGCGTAGTACTTTGCGCTAAGCATTGAAGATGCGTCTAATGACTTTTTCGTTGGGCTGTGATTACCTAGAGCCACCAATTGAGAGTCTAGGTCCTCCTGGGGAGCCTGAGGATGCGACACCAAAACAGTCTGCTCAGGAATTACTGGGGGCATCATTCTAAGGGACACCGCCTGAGGTTTCAGTTTCCAGTTTGGCTTGGTGGTGCAAGCTGCTATCATGTCTTCCGCGCGACAGGCAGTACGGGGTAAGGGGGAAGCCACTAAAGGCACATCGACCATGGCTCGCACATCTTTGGCTTTTACAGCTTTGTCAAAAGGAGTTACTGTCCATATAGATCCGCCGCAGTGTTCTGCGAGGCCTAAACGTGACTTGCTTCCTACTATTAGCTTAACGGCCACCACAACATCACGCGAGGGTTGAAAAAGCTGGCTAGTAGCAAGGTTTTTGGGCAGCATGAATGGCTTGGAACACAGACTTGGGTGATTCCAAGAAGCTTCTTGGGGATAGAACGAAAGCGGGATGGTGGACTTCCGGACCCTTTTGAGAGGTATCAAAGTGCACGGCAAGCTTCCAACATCAGCGGTATTAGGCTACATAGTTAGAGGGAGCCACAAAGTCGAGTTGCATACCTACAAATATGTCAATAGCTGGATTAGACGTCATGGAGTCATGGAGCTGCTACTGTCGAGATCGGGGTCGAGAAAGAAAAGGACGTGTCGGAAAACACAATTAAAAGATACTTGTACGCGTTTTGGGTTAGGATAAACGCGTCAAAGTTCCGAGGTGTTCCGCGGCCGTTACAATTTCTACAGACTGTAATATTCTTAGTGTTTAAATATTAGAGAATGAGAGTCCCAAAAGAGTATCTGATAATTCCTTTTTGTATAGTAGTGACTAATGCTTCGAAGTTACTATGCAGGATCGTTATAAAAAACGTATATCTGGCAAGTTGTAGGGAATATGCCCCAAGTTACACACCATGACTCAGCGGCAAGTCAGCAGGACCAAACATTTCGACGGGACCTGGCTCTGCCTGAAATTTCAGCTTTTGCTTTCTTTCGCTGCAAAAATCTCTTCCTTCTCCCTGCTTCACCGACCACCCAGGACCACACGCTCCAAGCTTATTCACCGGACGTCTACTATTCTTCTGAGAGCCCATACTAACTCGTGGTAGCCCACTTCTTCACCTACCAGAAAAATTTGCTCTTTTCAAATTATCTAATTTAAAATTTTTCATACCCTTTCTCTTTTCCTCCAACCAATTACTTTACTTTAGTTGATCTCAAATGTCTGCACCTGTGTCGTACGCTCTTGCTGCCAGCTCTGCTGCTAAGGACCCTAAGGAGGTTCAAGAGGTTGCTACCGCCGGTACCGAGACCGTTGCTGCCGAAACCTCTACTACTCCCACCGAATCCACCGTCGAGTCCTCGACAACTGCTGCTGCCGAGGCTCAGACAGAGGCTGAGGTAGAAACTTCGATAAAAGAGAAGGCTGTCTTGATGCCTGCCCCCCCTCCTAAGGTCAATGCTTGGAACATTGGATCGTCCCCTGCATCTTCAAGCGCTTCTGTTGAGACCAGCCCTAGTACCGCCAATTCCGAGCTTGCTAGCGAGCCTCCATTAGATCCGCAACATTGGCCCAAGCCCGACGAGGGAGCTAGCCCTGGCGACAAGAAGGACGTTATTGCTGGCAAGGCTCGTCCTGGCAAATGGGTGCCTCTTAACTATACCCCTGTGACCGGAAAGCCCCGGAGCAAGTCTACTCGCAAGCCGAATACTGCACCTGTCTCCAATGGAGCGCCCAAGGGCCGACCCAAGAACTTTGCACCCAAGACTGGGGCCAAGAAGACCGAAAAGGTTGAGATCAAGTCTGACAAGACCAAGACTACTCGTACTGCTAGCATTTCTTCTGCCTCTGGCAAGGACGCTAAAAAACCTGCTGCTGTTTCTGCGGCTGTCGGCACAAGCGCTTCCAAGCCCAAGAAGGATTCAGAGCACCACTTACACCACAACAACCATCACAGCCATAACACCCGCGGTGCCAGCTTCAATCAGCAGTTCATTCCTTACAACGGGCGCCGAACATCGGGATACACTGCAAACAAATTCTACGTTCCTGACTACTCACAGTACCAGCATGGATACGGACAAGCCCAAAGTCAGTACGAGCTGACAGTGAGTACAGTAGTGTACCAAGTAGAATACTACTTCTCGGTTGAGAACCTGATCAAAGATA
This sequence comes from Geotrichum aggregatum, assembly GCA_030564925.1. Taxonomy (NCBI): domain Eukaryota; kingdom Fungi; phylum Ascomycota; class Dipodascomycetes; order Dipodascales; family Dipodascaceae; genus Geotrichum; species Geotrichum aggregatum. The sequence continues at coordinate 173,599 of JAJMAH010000020.1, forward strand.
CGTATTTGCGCAAGCAGATGAACAGTGCTGGCTGGATCCCGTTGGCTATTCTGGCAGGTTTTAACCGACTCAAGGTTTTGACCGGCGGTGACTACAACTTGTTTTTGGAAGCAACCAAGTGGGCTCCATCAGTAGAGGTAGCTGGAGAAAAGATCCGTGCCCGCGTGAACTGGGAGCACTGGGTTTTGCCTGTCGCCGAGCGATCAGCTGCCGGCCAGGACGAGGAGGTTCCTACTGTTGCGTCTACTCCTGTTGCCACTGCCCCTGCTGCTGCTCCTGCTGCTCCTGCTGCTCCCAAGCTTGTTTTCAACCCAGCGCAGGCCATGCCATTTGTGCCAAAAATGAGCCACGCAGCACCTCCTACAGCCAGCACCTAACCTTCCTTCATTCCTTCCTGCTTTCCTCACTCCTTCACTCCGTTCCCCCATTAGAAAAAAATCTCAACAAAAGCTCACAAAAAAAAGTTCCAACCCCCAAAAAGTTCTTTCCCGTCGAATATTCACTACCCAAAAAAATCTAAAAAAGTCCAAAAAAAATCATCATGTCAACCACACAATCAATATCAACCACAAATGCCCAGTTTGAAGAGAGATCTAGATGAGATCAATATATCGCATAAGGATCAAGAAAAAAAATCTTAACAACAACCCCAAAAAAAATGAAGAAAAATTGGTTCCCCTTGTTTTTTTTCTCTGCTCTCTTGTTTTCATTTTCTCGAAGGAGAGTCGAAAAAGCAAAAAGCAATCCATTTTTCTTTGAAGTTTCATTGGAACTGGAAAGAGAAATAAGAGAGGGAAGTTTGAATGATTGACTTGAAAATATTGAATTGGGTTGTTTAAATGAGAAAGCTATGGAAATCCGACTGTTTGCACACGCGCTACCCGATTTGCGAAGGAATGGGTCTGATTGAGATAGAGACTGTGAATTTTTAGGATGTTTCAACATTTAGAAATCGCCCACATACCAATCGATATCGACATCTATATCGGCTTTCTTTTCCTTCCGAATCCATGTTATATCCTTCCTTTCTCCACAACCTTTTACTATTGTTCTTTTTTAGTCATCGTTTGGTTTTCTAGTTTTATGTTTTTCCTTCATTCTTTCCCTCTTCCACTTCTCTCTGCTTCTCTGCTTCTTTTTTCTCCATCTTGCCCTCCCTCCCTCTCCTTCCCCTTCTCCTTCTCCTTCCCTCTAACCTTCTCCAGATATCCAAAGTATATAGTTACCCCCCTCAGTCCAGTCTTTTCTTTATTATTATCTCAAACCTGATATATTTTATCTTAGTCTACTTATTCTTTTTTTTATTTTTTTATTTCTTTATTTTTGTCCTGAATATCATTTTCATTTTTTTTGTACATTAACAACCAATGCCAACTCAGTATTTCTTTTTCAAGCTTGAGCTTCTATAACATGAGTTTCAACCATGTAGAAAATCTGAGCACCTAGAAAACAACTTTAATGCACTTGTAACACACTATTAATATTGATATTGCAATTGATTCTATTCATATCACCCCTCTCCTCTTACAGTTTAAGATTTTCTCTTGCTTCCAATTGTAGGAAATGCTGTTAATGCATACCCATACCAGTCTATAGGCATGTCAGTGTTTTTTTTTTTTTTCAGCCAACACTTGATAACTTGGCTCATCAGTTCTTTTTTTTTTTTGTATAAATTTCTTTCTCCAGCTTTCTTGTCGCCCTCAAAATGTCCCTGTCTGATGTCGTACTGCACGGACCGATGTCCTCTGCATCTCTCTAAACTTTATGACTCAAAAAAAGTCTTTTAAACTCGTCCAAGTCTCACTTTCCACGTACAAATACTTCATAGAATACAGCATGGAATGTTGCAATAGAGACGAATCCGTCCGAAACAGATACATGACCAATCCCCATGAAAGCGTTGCAAACGCCGTCCACGCCGTGTTGGAAATGTATTGCCCATGTGGTGAAGCCCGACGGCGCAGCACCGCCGCAGCATCTCCTCCGGACGGATCTCCACCAAGTAGCGATGTCGGTAACGTCTGAATGCTAGACGTTTTTGCCAAAATCTTATCTAAAGCAAGCTTCGACAACGCCAAAACCACCCGCGAAAAGACATACAACACCATTTGCTGGTTGATTGAGTTAAGTCCCGCCGCAGGAGTAGCACGCCCAAACACAATATATCCAGCAACCAGGCCTGCGACGAACGCATCTGCACCATGCGCGTGTGTCTGAATATCGTGCTTGATCGAAGTGTTAGCGCTGTTGTTGAGCTTTGTAGCTTTAGATAGCAGCATGGAGCTGGCACCATGAATGCGGCCCATTTTGAGCAAATAAAGCATGGATTTGTAGATGAAGACAAATGTACCAAGGGCAGTGGCATGCTGGCGTGTTGCTTTGATGATTGCCGCCCAGCGGGCCTTGATAGGTCCGGACCGAAAAAGAACCGACATGACGAGAGCGTGCGAAAAGCGGAGCTTAGCACCGTAGACAATACCGTTGCGCGTGCCTTTTAGGATACCAAGAATGTCATGGTATTTGGGGTCCGCGAGGATATCATTTATGGTGTCCATTAGTGTGGATGTACTATAGCTATTGCTAGTGGGTGATGCTTTATTAAGGAAGAAGGCAAATTCTGGGGGAAAAGCTGGGCCAAGTTAATTTTATCGTAGTTCGAGGAGTTCTTTTGACGATGTCAGTGTGGCTCTATATTGGAATCTGAATAATTATGAAAAGGCGAAGAACACCAGATAGTGAGCAGGTATTGAGAAAGAGCTAGATGCGACAAAATGTGAGAAGGAAAGTTAAGAGTAGCTTAGCAATGGATGGTGGTGGTGTTTGAAGAAGCCGAAGAGTTGTGAAGGTTGAATATGAATAACAAAAAAAAAAAAAAAAAAATAAGGTTACTTCGTACCGAGGTTTTAATTTTGCCCGACGACGCCAGGCAGAATCTTCGTGCCATCGACCTAAATATCATATTAGGCCCCGATGAATGACCGGAAAAGCACATTCTCCTTCAATATCTATGAATTCTGAAATATGTCTCTCTAAAACATGAAATTTGAGATACGCCTAATATTAAAGCCAATTTCACATGATCTCATAAGCGTTCATGCTCACTTCTAAGCTTCAGAATATCAAACCGTTGTCCGGTACTGTCAATATGCAAATATCAACAGGACAAAATTTATATCCAATAAAAAGACTCTTTCTTGGCTCTCTACAATCATGCAAATCATCTTGCAGGGATTGGAGAGATTGAATTGTTTGGGTTATGAGCAGCTTGCCTGAACATGTCTCAACCCGACTTCTATTAGAGTCTTCTGTTTTTTGAAACGTAGTATACAACGCCATGGGGTCTTATTTAAGTATTCTGATCAAGGTACAATCCAAATTAAACAATCCATGCTCATGAACATAATAACTATTCTTTAGGGCTCTAGTCTGTTGAAGAAAACTAGATACAGTCAGCATAGGCATTGTAGGTAGACCCTAGGCTAGCGCTAAACACTTACGTTTGCTAATAGTTGAGCCTAGTATAACACTAGTCGACACCTTCTTGAAGGCACCGTCCATAGTTTCCAAAACCATTAGTCAAAACAGGTGAGCAAGTGAGTAAGTAAACAAGTCAAAAAGGGTTTTCACATTGACCCATTACTTCCGTTTATGCTATTCATATAACAGTCTGCCTGATCGCATTTTAATTTGGAACTATGATAGAGCTCACCTCAGGGCGCTCGGCCATTAACCGAACTATTTAGCTGAGTCGGGCCTCCAGACGCAAGGGAATCAGGCACGTAAGATTTAACAAATGTTTGAGGACGAGGCTTTTAGCTCGAAGCTATCAACAACATGCAGTTATACTAAAAGCTTCACCTGAATTCCAAAGTCAACACGTGCAAGCGTGTTACCAAGTAAGTTGAATGTCCAGTCCTAGTGGTTTCACTTGTGATACTACCATATTTATACAGATACTTGGCGCGAAGAAGAACGTTTGAGCTGGGTTTAAGCAGGGTTAATAGTCGTTCTACGGTTTTACTTATCGAGACACGCAAACTCTCAGATTTGTCCTTGTTCCAAACATAGCCAGGTATCCTATCTTTGACCAGGAACATCATTAAGAAATCTTGCAAATGTAGTTGTGTACTTCCTGGATCTTCATTTTGTATTCGCGCAAAGTGCTTTGACAGCATCTTTGAACTTGGTGTAGATCCCAAGCCAACCTTGACAAGCGGCCAGGTCTCGTACGCCCAAATGGCTACCGAGGTCTAACAGAAGTTAAACGACTGGGTTGTTCAACCTCTTTGGCCCTGAATTGAACAAATCTAATCTATACTCGCCTTGGTCAGAGATCATTATCAAAAGAAATGTAATATTCACTTCAAACCCTGCCATTGAAACTCAACCTGGGAGGCTTTATCTAGCCATCAAAACATTGAGGTAAAGCCTACCACGCCGGTTTAGCAAAGAGCTGAATTTAAGCCTGCTATACAATACTTTCCATTTGGCAAGAGAAATTGTCAGTAGGCCTACAGTACAGTATTGGCCATCACAATCTAGAGCCGCCTTGCGAAGTCAAACAAGATCTGCACGTGAAGAACTCAGGCAGAATGAAGACATGGCACAAAGTATTAATCCAACCCAGATTACAGAGTCGACATAAGGTCGCCTAGAGCCTAACAAACAACTCGACAGATGCTCGTAACTTTTTTTCTTCCATGTGCTGAAATGTACGCAGAACAAAATGGCACTATCATATTCTAAGCTTGAAACACAAAAGTGCAATAAATAATGCTAGAACTTTGAGGGCATATATTCAAAGAAGTCTTTCATAATATTGATGAGTTATATTCTACTTTCTTTTAAAACTTTTTTTTCAATACAATAACTGGCCTTGACTTCTCTCGTGTGGAGGAAGCTACACCTTGTACTGTTGCATTTCAAGTTACATACCGGTACGGTATTCAAGTATGATACTTCTGTCGCTTCAAGGATTTCAGGCATACCTTAACTACCCCTTCGTGTTGCAATTAAGACCATTGCCAGTATGCACTCTATGCCGGTTTCAATTCTATTTAAAAAAAGTGTTTTTATGGCCCTGAATTCACAGAAACAGGGCGCTACATTGCTCGAAAATGTTGAGATTTGCTATTTGCGCCTGCTTGATGTTGAGATCTGAGAACTGCCTTGGCTAACACAAATATGTCGAGTAACGCTAAAGTGATTCTGTTTGAGTTACTCAATTTTATGCTGAGATGCCCTATCTTATCAAAAGCTCTTGCTCACGAGCTTATTTTAGATCGATCCCGTCTAAACATTGTCATAAAGAATCACCATCTTCATAAGCAAACATTTTTATACTTTGAAAGATCAGATTGTATTTGATACTGCACCTGAAAGCCTTAACCATTGCAGAAAGCATTCGATGTCAATTAAAGCCAAAGCAGAATTTATCTGTCACAGATTTCAAAATAGCCTGGTGGAGCATTATTATAAAAAATGATGACGAACCAATGTTACAAGTGAGCCAATATAGATACATACAGTTGTATTGCTATTTTGGTCACAGAAATTTCCTTGGTAGGATAAAAAAAATGATAGGATTAGCCTGCAGCAGGAGCTATCGAACATTTGGTGCTTACTACTAAGAAAAAGGAAAGACTCAGCTCTTCAATAAGGCATGAACCATTGAGGCTTGAGCTTCTTTATTCAAAAAGGGACAGTCGCAATTGCAGTTGGAACGTCTAGCTGCACAAAAGATAGCTGGGATATGATAATGCTGCGGTACACTTTCTACCTTCGACTCAGTGACTCCCCAGTTTTTTCAGCCTCAACATTTATAAAATAACAGCGGTCAATACTTTATTTCAGTTTACTCTTAAAAGATAATATATACGTTGGGGTCTTTCTTGAACGCCGTTAACTAGGTTTCAAGTTTAAGTGAAATAGTTTAAATAAAGAAACGTCTCAAGCCGTGATTATCAAAAATAAAAAATTGGCTTTTATTAAAATGTAAATCTCACAGTTTTTTTTTCTTAATTAAATACATTGTAACCAAATCACTTGCATACCCACTTGTAAATTTCAATTCATAGCTTGCTAGCTAGCTAACCTGCATAACATGTCATAGCGTGCCTAGGTCTATTCATACCTAGGCCCCTATTTGATTCTGTCAAAAAAAGATAAATACAACAGCACCAGTAAGATTGCCGCACTAGCTCAAGACTGCCTGTTCAAGCGAGAAAATGGGGCCGGGCAAAATACATATGGTCGACATGATGCAGTCATACAAGCTATTGCAAAAAATGAGTTGATGGTTTTGATTGAAGCTATTGTCTCGGTAGTTAGAGGCCCCCCAAACTGCAAATGTAAGGTATAGTATGATGTACCATATGCTAGATCAATCAATAAGATGATACTCATGAATTGATGTAGTTTTGTTGAATAGAACAATTAGCTTTTCATACTGCTAGACTATGCTTTCAAAGTTTTTGGTGCAAACAATTTAGTCTAGAGATCAACCTATGCTGTGGGCTGTCCTTAATGTTTATGCCTAGACCTCTTACTCAACTTTCAGCTTTACGTGGCATATACATGAGAGCACCTCAAGTCAATGATATGAGGACTTAGTTTAGATCACGAATGCCTTTTGCTGGGTATTGTTTTTTCTTTCGGTTTTCTACCAATGGTCTTTTTCACTGCAACTGTTTTGAGATAATGTCGCGTGAACTCATGTAGAGCTTGTCAACAGTCTTGGCAAAGGCTAAGTCAGACGGCAAAGACTTGAACAAAGGCCTAATCATTATAAGCGCCGAGACACTCTTTGCTGTGCTTTTTTGTCTTAGCATGGCGCACTCAAGTCTTGCTGAGCTCTTTTGCGTTTTTGGCCACAATTGAGACCAGACTTTGACTAGCAGTGATAATCCTTGGCAAGAAGCTTGAACAAGCATGAGACCGCTTTATACTTGGCACTCTCGAGAGGATTAAACCGTTGGTATGGCCTGCTAACACGTCTTTGAGTCTTGACTGCAGGTACTACAAAGGCCTAAATATTATTCTACCAGTAATATTATACTAAAATCTTCACAATGCAACCACCGTTCTTATTGCGAAGCCGAAAAGCTTCTGAAATATCGTGGCCTAGGGAAACACATCAAAGCCGCCCTGTTAAGAAGTTGAACGCCACAATTACAACTATCATATTTTTGATAGCAACACGATAACAATCTATTTTATTTTATTTTATTTATTTTTTTCCTTTATTCTTGAAATGCATGGCATGTTCAAAAGAGCCTGGCTTGTTTTATATTTCTCTTGCTGCTTGACCGTGAAATCACGGTTATACATTGCTAGATTCTCGTATTTTGGAATTTTATTATAGCTCTCATGTGATGCGTATTGGCTTCGTTGGGGACTGTTGTTCATTGGGGAAGGCTCTGCAGCATCATTGCAGCTAAGAAGGCCTTTCATTATTCTATTTTGCCGCCCTAGACGTCCAGTGGTAAGTGATTGGGACACGCGCGCGGAAAGCCGTAACGGCTGCGTATAGGTACAAATACCGGTAAGACAGCGGTTAAATCAATGGTTATACCAGTGCTAGTAGAATAGGGTCGCAGCTGTCACTGAAAAAAAAAACGTTGCAACGGGGATAGCAGTCCTAAGAGAAGGTATCGTATGCTCAAAGGTCAAAAGGGACGCCTGTTGACAAGTAGAGGTTTAAGTAGAAAAGCCGCCCACATAATCATGTCAATACAACTATCGCGGTCTGGGCATTGTGTATCATCAAGCGCTTTGCGGTCACTTGTAACAAGACCGTCTACCTCTGTCATTATTGTGCGCATACATTGCTTAGAATGGTTATTGATCAATTATCATCGGGGAAAACTATTACATGAAACAAATGAAAAGCTAAAGCTCTGAGTATTCTGGGTAAGACAAAGCCTAGAGCGTATCCAAACGTAAGCTCAGCTTTAACAGGCAGTCAATTCTGGCGTGATCTAGTGACTTCAGAGTCTAGTTTACACAATCGTCGTGCGCCCATGATCAGAATCTATCAGAACGAACTGAGTGCGGTTTTGGTTCAAGTTTGCATTGGCTCTAGGTGGTTTTAGAAGCAATTTTCCCACTGACGTTTTCGTTGGATAGCTTCCATGTATGGAATCAATTCGTACCTGCCTTTTTGTAGTTATCAGCGGCTTTCAAACACATTTTGGATACCACGTCGTACAGTCTACAATATTCCACATATATGCCAAGTACTGCTGGCGTTTTTATACTCTACCTGCTGTCAACCACTGCTGTACTGTATGCTATTATCGTATAGTATGGGACAAAGCAACGAAAACTCCTTCAAACATGGCACTTCACCAAAGCCCTCGGCAAGAGAGCTGCTCTTCTTTGTTATTTTGGCCTTTCTACAGTGGGGGAGTCGCATGTCTACATTCACCAATTCCCCCCGCCATGTATGTGGGTCCTTCACGAAGTGGACGTCTTTGTAGAGTCTCGTGTAGACTGTAAAAAGATAGCTGTTCCCAGGTCGATGAGCTTTACTTGTGTAGGTGCGAAAAATGCACAGCAATGTGAACATATTGTTGCAGCTGAAGGCTATGTGGTTTGTTTAGATTATATAGGGTAGACGGGGCTTGTAAGTGATGATCTGGGATTAATATGGTAGAGCACGTCAAAACCAATGCGAAGGTAGGCTAGTCCGGACAAGAACGTCATGGATTTTATTTTATGTTTTCACCAATCAGAGGCAAGCCTTGGAATCAGTTAGACTAGACCAGATTGGTCGGTCACGTCAACGTGGACTGGGCCGACGCCTGTAAGACACCTGTATGACATATTCATGTCTTCTTTTCGGCCTTTCGGTAGGCCCGTTTGAATTTTTTTAGCGGAGCACGTTGTCCTCCTAAAATGTCTCGAAGATTTGCGTGCGCTTGAAATGAGTTTAAGTCTATCCCGAATCAAGCCTGGCAGCCGTTTCAAGAAAGCGCAATAGCTATTGAAAAATAAAAATTGATAAGATCTCCATAACGGCATTTGCATTGCATTGCGTTTGGATTTACACGCCGATTGACGATTTGACAGTGATGATTGACGGCGATTGCGTAGATTGATAAAGTAAAGTCTTCTGTAGCCTTATTCCCAGATAAATCCGGAAGTTCCTGAACAAAATAGGCTTCTGGGCTAGCTAGCTAGCTAGCTAGCTGAACCAGCGCTTTTTGAGCGTGAGCGCGTACGGATTTGAGAACAAGGATTTAGAAAGTCCATCCTCTTTTCTTTTTTTTTTCTTTTTTTTTTTTTGTTTCAGTGCTATCCGCGATACCTATCAGAACAATTTTTAGTCCATATATATAGTCCACGATAGGATCAAAGTCTACCAGTACCGCTCTAATGCGTTTATTACACGCGTACGACGTTGAAGTTTGATTGAATCCAAGAGTATTTTGTTTCACTTCCAAGTCTTGGCGATGAACAGTAGGTTCAGCTTTACAGCCCACAATTCTTGTGTTGAAGGAAACAGGGTGTTCGATGCGACATCGGCCTGAGATAACAACGTTTTTGGAAGCGTCATTCTACCTCTGTGTATCGGCACTTGGTCAATATTGGTAAGCATTTGAGTCGATGCGGATATTTGTATTGTGCAGCAGCAACTGTGCAATTTTGTTTATCGATACCAGAATCTACGCCATCACCGGGGTATGTCGTCCGCGAGAACTTTACCCGCAAGGCACACTTCTCAAGCTCAAGATACTCAACGTTTCGTCAGCCAACTTTCCAACTGGACATAAATTGCCGATTGTCCAATTGCAGCGCTGCTTACTTCTTAATCTCAAGATCTCGCAATCGCGAGCGCTCGGGAAACTATAAGGACCCACAGTTAACTTTGATTCGACTCAACTTTATTTCTCAACTGAACTTTTGGTTAAACGCTTCTCTGGCTCAAATTTTGTATACGAAAAGCTCTCTGGAAGAAGTAATATTGCCGAGAGTTCGTGACCGTTGCCGCCGTCAAGTTCTCTGGTGCTGCTGCCTTATTGCAGATTGGACCTGACAAATCCCAACTTGCGCTATGGTATCAAAAGACTGAGCGATTGTCGAGTGCCCCGAACTCTTATAACAATTCGAGCAACGGCATTTGGTTTTTTAGTAGGAAGTTGTTGGAACCGTTAGAGCCGTTGGAGGCTATCAGTACTTGTAACATACCGTGCTTTGTTGGTTTACTCAAAGACTATAATCTACACCGATGTGGATAATAGGATAGCCTCTACACTTTCTGATAAGAACTGAAATAATGCTACTCATAGAGCTACTGAAAGCTACTTAAGGGTGAGTACACACTAAGCGGCAACTTTAAAGAATATTTTCCAGAGAAAATAAAGCCCTGCATGGGCATTGATATATAATAACCCAGTGTCGTGTTTTCCTACTGGCGCCAGGATTTATGCCCTGGCTGCGTTTCTCAAGTCCACAAAGGAAGAGAAAGAGGAGAGCTGTCAACAAAGGACAACAGAAACGCGATTGGTCAAAGCGTGACGGGCTGTAATCTAGTTGGCCTTGTACTTTAGGAATCTTACAGAGCCTATAGACATAATATGAGCACAACAGTATTGAAAACACTCTAACTCTTGATCTTAAAATACTGATTCACGTCTAGCTTTTTTGTTATGGGAATCTTTATGAAACAACAGAGTGGACTCCGAAAGAGATGCTGAGTGGCATCACTTTCAGACGAGAGCTTCTCCGGGTTACCGTAGAGCTCGAGTCTAGTAGCAACTAAATGATGCACATGTGTTGTTAGTGCTAGGCAATAGGAGTCTAATAATTACGACTTGCTATTCGTAAACAGACAGTTGCAGTATTTGGACCCTCAGGAACCGAACAAAACCGTGCTTGATCAATTTTGCAATGCCTCATGCAGTTCACTACTTTTGACCAGCAGCAGACTCTAACTCAATGTATCATAAACTTTCACTGTAGCATGTCTAAATATGGTGTTTCCTACTTAAAGCACCAAGCAACCAAGAATAAGGCACTTGCTAAACAACAGGTCAGCAACGCAACGCAAAGCAACGCAGAAGCTGGACGTCATGAAAGTTCATCAACTCAGGGCACTGCCGTATTGAGTTGTCACATATGCTCAATTCATAGAGCTTCGTATGCAGAACTGGCATTGCGCTACGCACTGACTTCGAGGTTTCTGTGAAGTCCTCCAGAGTGTGAGGCTAGGTGTTTGAGAGTTTGTACGTTTAAACAAGGGCTTGCCCAAGAACTTTCCCAAGGATTTGCCCGAGAGCAAGACAACACCTGAACGTCTAGTCAAATTGTGAAATTGGTCCTGAATCATTTCATGCCGGGCAAATAAGCATATCTAGTCGTACTCTCATAATAAGTGGAGCCATAGTAAAATGGGGTTGACGCGCTGTGATGCAGTTTTACAATAATGAACGGACGGGTACCGTTCTTTTTTTAAGAAAAAGGGTCGAAGAAGGCTTTAAGAAGGTCCCTTTGAACATGTAAAAAATAAAAATAAAAGCATGAGGCGCTGAGAAGTGAAACCTTGCGCTCATAAAAGCTTGGGATTCCAGTACCAAAAGGTGTGAAGAAACGCTGTGGTAGAGCCAATAGGCCTATGCTGCCACGTGGAATAGAAAATTCTGCTTTAGAACACACAGCAGCAAAAAAATTATGTGAATAGCAGCGTCCTCCATTCCATGTGGCCTATGGGATCATAACCTCAAAACACCGACTAGACTAGGCCAGGGCATTTGAAACTGGCGATGGACCAGATAGCATTGGCTCCCACTAGCTGCTGTCGTCTTTAGACCAGTAGGCGTGGTCCCGACCGTAAGCTGAACCAAGCACATGACTTTTCTGTGGAGGGATTTTTTCTTTAGTAGATTTCATTCAAAGCATGCCCAAAACCTCCGTATGCCAAACCTATGATCATACAGGATGATAAAAGCGTACTGGCGCAGAAAATATATATATATATATATATACGTGTATGTATATATAGACGTGTCTCGTAAAGACGGCCAGTCTCAACCAATTAATATCAAGTTCCAACGGTGGCCGGAGCCTAGGAATAATATCTCCTGTTCAAGATTTTGCAGTTACCGAGTTAGCTGGGCAGACTATGCCTGCGATCAATGCCACACAAAAGATGTAAACAAGAGATACCAGAGGAACCCTAGAAGATCCCTCAGTAAATCAGTATATTGTGAAGAAAGTAGTACTTTTAAAATTACTTTGCTTCTGTCTTTTGATTCTTGAAAATGGCCACATGGCTATTAATACCACGCGCAGGATGGCGAGAAGGGGAATGAATGTACTGTTTAAGCATAGTCTGATACGAGTGTCTGTTACAAAAGTCTGTCGCAGAATGTGCTACTTGAAAGGAAGGAAGAAAAAAAATGGCAGCATAGAGCCAAAAGCGTGTGTGTGTGTGTTACCATGTAAAGATGGAATGAGTCCAAGTCACTTTTGCAATGAATCTGAGCAGGATCTCAAGTAATCAAATGTTTAGGCTGGCGTTTGACGTTCAGCGTCTGGCTCAATAAAACGCCGGTTATTGCGCTAAGCTTTTGACGGCACTCGCCGCTTGACGCATTTTGCCATTTTGGCGCGCAAGAAAACGCAAGAAAACGAACCCGGTGCTGTAAAAGTGATAGAGGGTCCCTTCGTCGGCTATTTTTTCAAGAGACGGTGATAGTGGTGGACTACGGTGACAACGTGGGGGATAGCGGCTGTTGTAGGTAATCGAAGCAAAATAAGAAAATAACAAGAATGGCGAAAGCGTAGCGAATATATCATCGAGAAAGGAAGAGAGAGAGGAATTTTGGCGTGCAATCGAGATCGATAGCTGCTGTAGGCCGTCGCTTTCCATGGAAAGTTCCGAAGGCCTGAGCTCGTAAGTCTTATACAAAAGCCAACCAGGCTAAGAGGTCTTGGCGCAGCTAGTGAGAGCGGTTTAGTGACTTTTTAGCTTAAGCGTGGTCTACTGCAACGGAGGGCTCGCTTGTTTTTAACTCTCCACCAGGCCTGGAGGCCCAGGCCCAACAACGTAGCTAGCATTTTAGCAGCCGTTCAAGCTTTCTTTTTAGTTGTTTTTTTGTTAAGCTTTTGCTAAGCTTTTGTTAAATCCGGAGTGGGCTCACTATTTACAAAATTAAGCACAGTCCAGTCCACTCAAAGGCTGGAAGTACTGGCAGCCCGTTCAGATGACCCTGATATGAAAGCCCAATGACAGCGGGTGAAATTCGCAAGATACGCGCCCTGAGGAGACGTCCCGCCAAAGCAGGTGGTGAAATTGATAAAATTAAGCAGACTACCGCGCATTGGCCGTTTGTTTACCCTGACGATAGTGGCTTTTTATTTGTTTATTTATTTTATTAATTTCAATTAATATCCAGTAGTTAACAGTTAGTCAGCGGTGCTTTAGTGCCCGTACCGCTGTGGTATCACGCAGACCCAAACAAGCGAAAAGTTTTAGAGGAAAATAAGAATAAAAAAATGAAAAAAATAGAAGAAAAAAAATTGAGCCAAAAACCCACCAAAAAACTTCTCTTTTGAGCAAACTCTCCCTCCGGATCCTGCTCCCTCCAATCGCAGCCCAATAACAGTCCAATAAGCGTTCTGCCTCTTGGGGTCTAGCGCACCATCGATTATGCACGCGTCATGTAGACCCTCTACGACAGCGCTCTCTATATTGGGCAGTTTCAGGAGCTTTGATAAGAGGACGGCCAGATGATTCAATATTCTGGCGTTTGGTTTGTTTGTTTTTTGGGGTTTTTTGGGGGGGATTTCGTGGTGGTCAGAGGCCCAGTTATGAATCTTCGCTGCTAGTTTATGGCGCAGGAATATTCCAATTAGCCGCCGTTAACGTTTGAGTGGAATCGTTCTGGTGATATCTTTCTAGTGGAATCCTTCGAGTGGAATCAGCGCACTGGAGCTGGGACAGCTGGTAGCAGCCGAGCGAACGGAGCGAAGGTAGACTGAAGCCTAAGCTTGAGCTTGAGCCAGATCACGAGCCCATAGATCGACGTTTGTCAATGCCATGATCAACGCCAACGGATCTCAAAGAACCCTGATCGAAGTGTTCATCCATCGTTTAGCCGCCGTGAGCAAGGCTGGTTTTGTTGTTTTCCTGATTACCTGTTTTGCCGTAGCTATAGGCTCAGCTCTAGCTACCATTGCGCGCGCATGCCTACTACTTGTACGTATACAGTAGAAGAACAGTCTTCGAAGTCGTACTGGTTTATCCTGTCCAGCGTCTAGAGCACCCAGAATATCCAGAATATCCAGTACGTCCAGCATGTCCAGCATGTCCAGCATGTCCAGCATGTCCAGCATGTCCAGCATGTCCAGCAAGTCCCATACATTTGACATCCATTCTATTCATTTCAATTAGGCACGCAGTTAAGGTTGCAAGCGCAATACCGTTTCTACTGGTTTCTGCCTCATTGCCTCTTTGCAATCGCGCTATACTACTCTATTCACGGCTTTATAGTGTTGGACAGCTGTTAACTGTTAACTGTTAACGGTTGTTATCTTGCTCACGAAACCCGTTTTGAACTTTGCCTTCTCTGGCAAATTAAGCGGTGCTACTCTTACCACTCTTGCCACTAGTCTACTGGTCTTAATGGTCCAATAACCCCAATCGTTCCAACAGTCCTAACAGTCTGCTGTTACCACTCCTACAATACTGGTTCACTGCGAGACAGCTCGTGCCCTCCTCCCAAAGCCCAGCATCAGCCACTAATCTCACCTCCCTCAGCCGTCAGCTCCCAGAATCAGCGCCATGATCAAAAACCAACTTAATCAACATTTCTTCTTTGCGGTCTTCTATCAACATTGCTTTTTCCCGCATAAAGTGTCGTTGCTTTTTATCTCTTATCGATTATTAGATTCTTACTCATTTCTCTGGTAATCAGCTCTGAACATGGACACTCGCATCTTCTTTTGCTGCCCTCTCGCTGCTCTTGCTTATCCCTTATTCAGGTATCCAGGCCCTCTTCTATATAAACCAACCGGTTTTCGCATGATTTTTCATTTTTCACTTTTTCATTTCCACCTCTCTTCCTTCCTCCATCGTCGCCTTCTCTCATCCACCCCTACATCTTCTCTCGACTAGCAATATATAATGGCAGCTGAAGATAACTCAAGTGCCCAGGGCTCTATAAACCTGGAGGCCGCTCCGGCCATTGAGGACAAGGACAACATCCTCCTCGCTTCCCTCGGTTACAAGGCTGAGCTGAGACGTAACTTTAGCGTCATTGAAGTCTTTGGTATTGCCTTCAGTATCATGAGTTTGCTTCCCTCTATTGCCTCTACCCTTGCATTTTCAATCCCCGCCGGTCCCGTCGGAATGACGTGGGGCTGGCTTTTGCCCTCCCTCTGTATTCTCACTGTCGGTCTCTCCATGGCCGAGATGGGATCTGCTATGCCTACCTCCGGTGGTCTGTACTGGTGGACCTTCAAGTTCTCTCCCCTCTCTATCCGCAAGCCTCTATCTTTCCTTGCTGGATACTCAAACACTCTTGGTCTTATCGGTGGTCTCTGCTCTATCGATTACGGTTTTGCCCTCATGCTTCTCTCCGTCGCCTCCATCGGCTCTGATGGCTCTTACATCCCCACCAAATATGAGACCTACGGTGTTTTCATTGCCTGTGTCATCACTCACGGTATTGCAGGTTCGCTTGCTACTAACCTTATGAGCCGTCTCCAGACTTTCTGTATCATCACGAACATGGTTGTCATTGTCGTTACTTGTATTGCACTTCCTATCGGCAAGGGCACAGAAAATCTTAACCCTGGCACCTACGTCTTTGGAGACTTGGATAATCTCACTACCTGGCCGAAGGGCTGGAGTTTCATGCTCTCTTGGCTCTCTGCCATTTGGACCATTGGTGCTTTTGACTCTTGTGTCCACATGGCCGAGGAAGCCACTAACGCTGCTGTTGCCGTGCCTTTTGGTATTATTGGATCTATTTCCATGTGCGGTTTCTTGGGTTTCATCATTCTCTCTATTATTGCTGCCACCATGAGCCTGGACACCGAGGCTACCCTTGGCTCCTGGACTGGCCAGCCTATGGCTCAGATTTACCTCGACGTTTTGGGCAAGAAGTGGGCTATGGGCATGATGGTCATGCTGTTTGTTGTACAATGGTTTATGGGACTTTCTATTGCCGTAGCTGGCTCTCGACAGTGCTGGGCTTTCTCCCGTGATGGAGCCCTTCCCTTCTCCGGTCTCCTAAAAGTAGTTAACCACAAACTGGGAGTTCCTCTTCGTGCTCTTTGGTTCATGTGCTTGATTGCCGCAATCCTTGGTCTGCTATGTATCATTGACAATGCGGCTGCCAGTGCCTTGTTCTCCCTCGCCGTTGCATCCAACGGTCTTGCTTGGCTCCTTCCCATCTTTGCCCGTGCATTTTTCAACGTCGACACCTTCAAGCCTGGTCCATTTTACATGGGTAATTTCGCTTCCCGTGCTGTTGGAATCTTTGCGTCCATCTACCTTATCTTTGTCATTTGTATTCTTGCCATGTTCCCCACTGGCGGTCCTGACCCTGCTCCTGATGCCATGAACTACACTGTTGTCATTAACGGTGCTGTGTGGCTTGGATGCATGACCTACTACTTTTTGTTTGCCAGAAAGTGGTTTGAAGGTCCTAAGCACACCATTGACGAGCTTGACGCTGAAGTCCATGGCGAGCTTTCCTCTGGAGCTGGAAGCGACGAGGTCACTGAAAAGATCTAAACGTCGACGTCCCTTCTTCCTTTCATGGCCATTCTCTCTCGGAGGGATTAATACAATTTCCTTCAGAGAGTTTAATAACGTTTGTATATTTTTGTTTTTTCTGTAGTCTAACTTGTACCAGATGTAATCTTTGAATTCATAGATCATAGATCATTGCAATATTGTTTAAATTTGTTTAAAAAAAGACATTCTGATTTTTTGGTTTTTTACATTATCTCGAAGTATTTCGAGTTAGTTGATTTTGTTATTTATTTTATTTTGAACAAAACTTGTTGGTGCAGCTGCTACAACGTTGTTGAGGGCGCTTGATGGTAAAATGTCTTAGAGTCGGCATAGAAATAGACGGTTGATATTTATTTGAATGTTTGGATACTGAGATATTTGGAAAGCGATTTTTTTTTTTTGCAAATGGCCTAATCAGTGTGGAATCCGAACAATTGTAAGCCACACTGTAGCAAATTATAATACCGAAAGAATTTCTCAGAGCTTTTGAGAAAAAAACAAAAACCAAAATTAGTAATAAATGAATAGAAAAACTTGAGCTTAAACTTGAACTTGGGGTACGTTCTAACGATTAAAGGGTCTTGGTATAATATTCAGGAGCTGCTTGGGTTTTTTAAGCTACTTGTTACGTTTCTGTATTTTGACAAAACTCTCTATGAAACTCATCAAGTTTTCCATAATGTTTTCAGAGTGGTCTCAGAGGAGTACTCGTAATATCACAGCTGAGAGATTGAGATTGCCGTTGCTCTCCTCATCACAAATCTACCTGCAATTGCAATTAACGTGTATGCGGACTATAATCGTTCTCTATATATTTTGCGTAAACTTGTAACCCTTTGAATTATAGCTAACAACTATTTCATAAACAAAAGTGTCATGAGATTTACAGAGTACATGGCTTAGAATATCGTGCTACTACCCCCCCCATTATATACGTTCTAGATAGTCATTTAGCAAAATCTCAGTTACAGTCACAATCTCTCACGCAATCGCAGTTACTCCACTTCTGATCTATGAACTTTGAGCAGTAACAAAAATATGGTGCTCAAAACATTAGCACAAGTTTCGATTACAGAAGATAAAAAAACTGTCTACGATAGATCTAGCTCTAGATCTACTTCTGAGCGCAAGAGCAAGCAGCTTAATGTAGATATAAGCGACACCTATACTTCTAGTGAATGTGCTACAAAAATTTATTATCAAAATGGCTATCTTGCTATTGTTATCTCAACGTGATATCATTGACGCAAGAATGATCATGATTTTATATAATTACTTTCTGTCTATAACTATCTTGCCATTCGCAATTCTACAGTATAGAGTTGACCTGGTTTGAACAACTAGAACTATCAAACAACGTCAGTAGTCTTGAATTCAAGATATATTGCCAATCGCAAAGTCTTTCATCTCTGAATGATTAGCGAGCTCAGGCGCCGGTCAAGTTCATTGCGATCAAAATTCAAATTATCTATGATTCTGTGTCTCTCTTGAACTCTTCTTATCCTGCACGAAGAGTTCTGTAAACCTATTTTCACTTTACTCATGTTGCAGCAGCCGCATTGGCTTTGTTCGTATAATTGGCTACACTACTGAGAACACTGAACATACTATATCCACGAACATTCTATACACTTAGATGAACGCTTGACTTTTCATATGAAGATTAAGTCAATACACTTATCACTTCGACTCTAGATTAGAACTGCTGCTCAATTGGGCGTCAGCAGAGGCCTAGCCTAACAACACTTCACGGCCAGCCTTCACTATTACGCATGGGCAGACAATCTACCAACGGTAAAAATGGTCATGTGCTGCTTGATACATTTGGTTCTTTTGTATTTCCAAGTCTTAGTCCCTACTGACTATTGATAAGGCGACAACGATGCTAGCTCAGATACCATCTATTACGCAACGTGCTCAAGCATCAGAGAGAAAAATGCTACGGCAATTGCAACTGGTATAGCAAGCCTAATATGTGAATGAATACCGTATGCTATATATGTCAAGCAAGTACGAGTACAACCGCTCATACGAAACCACACCTTCTCATCAATCTAAAAACTCAAACCTCAACATGGTGACTTTGCGACTATTTCACGTAATTTCTCAAGTGTTTATTCAATTGTTGTAAAGCATTGTGAGCTGTAAATTCTATGGCTCATTTCATACACTTCTACAATATTTTCAACAACGCTGCTATTTCTATTCAACCCTCTCATTGCAAAATGTTAGTAAATTGAAATATATACGACAAACTCACGAGTCAAACCTTGAAAAAATGTCTAAAGATGAATGGTTACAGTATGCTAAACGAAAATCACAAATGCATTTATTTCCAGAATGGATCAACCTTTTCAACAACTGGCAAAAGGTTCTTCAAACCGTTATAGGCCCTTTTAGCGTGCGACCTGGGTACTGAAGCATCCTCGTCAAACAAACTGCTGTTGAACACTTCCAAACCAAGAGCTCCTTTGTATCCTGTAGCCAGAATGGCTGCTACCACAATCTCGACTGGCATGTATCCGCCCAGTGACTGTTCCATAGGAAATAAACGGTGGTTCCGGGACCATGGAAGAAGCCTTGGAATGCCCTCGGTTGCGGCCGGCGGAAGGAACTTGGTAGGGTCGACACGATTGGCGTCACCAAGCTGAACATATAGAATCTTTTCGGCCGGGACAGTATGGACTAGCTCAGTCATTGAAGCCTTGAGCTTGCTGAGAGATTCTTCTTCCGAGTCGTACCGTCTGCCATGTCCTTTAGGGTTATAAGGGTCAGCGTATTCCACCGCCAGGATATTGAAAGCGTCCAATATTATGCCAACATTTGGATGATTAGCTTTGGCAACAACTTCCCAGGTTGACTTCCATGTGTTTCTCTGCGCCCACGAAAGACCTTCATATCCTATGAATATTGTTTCTCCACCATTTTGCTTCACATAGCTGACGGCCATTTCACCAATCTCGTACAGGTCTCGGGCACAAGTATCCAAATCAGTGGTTACACCGTTGTCAACACGAATTTGACTGCAAATAAAGGTCATGTTGGTTTGGAATGCGCGCAAGAATGGAAACCGCTTAGCTACTTGATCTAGCTGTTGCTTCCGTTCCTGAGGATCTATAATTCCTTCTATGCCCCGAAGGGGCTGGACACAAACAACTCTCATTCCCAGCTCTTTGATAAAGCAACCGAGCTTGGTAGCGACCGCCAAGTTTTCCACTGTTGGCTCCCAGAGTTTCTCGGGATCTAAGCCATGCTCTTCGAGATAACTGCCCCAGTCATCGTCGAAAAGGTCAATAACGGTAAAACCAGCTTCAGCTGCTGCACGCAGCCGGGGCGCTAGTTCGTGTTTAGTAAAGTTTCCCAGCGAGAGGGTGAAGATGCCCAACTCATTGGTGATGGGAACAAGATCTTGAGTCATTTCGCAGCAGGTTTACGTTGAAGAAGAGGAGGAGGAGGAGAAATGAAGAGAACACACAAGGCTTCCCATATAGTATATATAATTATAAGGCCCGGAAAAACTTTCAACGCGGGAGAGAGGAGTTGGCATTGCGCTTATCTGGTAGTGTCGGTAGTAGCCATAGCCATTGCGGGTGGTTTGAGCTGGTGCACGAGAACGTGGATTGCTACACGAGCTACTGGAAGCGAGGTGCACTAGCTAATATCTGACAGGTGCCTGGTAAATGCCTAGAAACCTCGATCAAAAGCCTCGAGGTCCCGAGGATTCCAGTGAAGAAACGAGCACCTGCCGTGGACATCCCTCGAGGAGCAATACTACGAGCACCAGTACTGCCTATAATATCGGTGCTGATATTAGCCGATACACGCTTCCACTTGAGCAAGCGGTTCAATCATATTTGTCAGCAAGATTATATGCTGACAACGCTATCGGCTAAAGTTTCTAGCAGGGCTCGCGTGGTACTGTATTTGTTATGTTTTTTGTGAATTTACTTGATTCAATTGACGCATCGCTACCCCAGGTTTTCATTTATAAATGAGCTCTTCAATATGCCCCATATAATCGTTTTGTCTTCCATCATTTCCTGAAAACAAAATGGCAATCCACACTGACGTACTCATTATTGGCGGTGGCATGTCTGGCCTGGCCGCTGCCATTGAAGCTCTTTCCTCTGGCTCTTCCTGTGTCATTGTGGAGAAAAGCAGCAGTCTAGGTGGCTCTGCTAGGCTATCCGCAGGCATGTTCTGGGCGCCCAGGTCTTTCGAGATTGCAAGAGAAACTATTCCCCACGGAAATGCAGCCCTTCAAAAGAAATTCATCCAGGAGCATGAGGCAGCCGTTCAATACATGCGCGACAATGGCGTGGGTGTCGAGGAAAAATTTGAGGGTATCATGACAATTGGAATCGGTTATCCCATAAAAATCTTGGATTGGCTTGACATTGCGGAGAAAAAAATCAAAGACTTTGGCAATTCCAAGGTCTTTTTCAAGTCCGTTGCCAGTAAACTACTGGAATCCAAAGGCACTGTGGCCGGTGCAGAGGTTTTAGTTGACTCCGTCCCCACCACCATCTACGCCAAGTCAACAATCATAGCCACGGGCGGCTTTCAAGGAAATCCTCAGCTTGTCTCACAGCATATTGGGCCTGGCGCAGACAGCGTTTTTGTGCGCTCAAACCCCTACAGCGTTGGTGATGGATATAAACTTGCACAGTCTGTCGACGCAGGCCTTAGTCGCGGCCTTTCTACCTTTTACGGCCACCTTCTTCCATCTCCAATGTTCAAGAATGACGTGCGCCCTGAGCAATTCCTCAGTCTGGCCCAGTTCCAGTCTGGCTTTGCTATTCTAGTTGACTCTAATGGAAACAGATTTTGTGACGAGAGTTTCGGGGACGAAGTGAGCAACCAAATTGTTGCTAGGCTGCCTGATAGAAAGTGCTACATGATTCTCGACGAAGCTACCAGACAGCGATATGCTCTCGGTGAAGTGTTTCCCAACTCGGGAAAAATTGACCGTCTTCAGCTGGCTAAGTCCGTCGGCGGTAGAGTTGCAAAAGCCGACAACGTTGAGCAGCTTGTGAGCACCTTGGAACAGTGGGGCATTCCTCCTGAAGCCCTTAAACAGACCTTGCAGGCATACAACGGCTACGTTACTGGTAAGGTTGAACACGTCTACCCTAGCATTGGTAAGAACAAGCCCAGTCACGGGCCAATTATAGATGAGAAGGGACCATTCTGGACCCTCGAAGTTCAGCCTTCAATAACTTTCACCTATGGGGGTGTATCCATCGATCCAGAAGCCAGAGCACTGAACAGAGATGGCAAAGTCATTCCCGGATTGTTCATTTCTGGTATAGACGCAGGTGGGTTTTCCAACTACCGGTATTGCGGTGGCCTAGCTCTTGCTCACATTACAGGTCGTTGGGCAGGGATATCTGCTTCGCAACATGCTCAACCCACGCTCGCAAAATTGTAGGCCAGCTTATGAGTTTTTGTTCGACATGGACAATTGTAAGATAGCTGAAATAGCTTAGAGTTGATGCCGCAGCCCTGCTTAGCCATCTAGGATATATAATCAATCATACATACGATGATTTCTTGGCACAAAATGCCTTGGGAGTACGCGCCCATATTGTTCATGACCACTCTGAAAGCCCCCGTATATCTAGTCAGCCACGCCCATGTGCAGCCGTGGTTACCTGACGTTGAAAAGGCCCGGATGGGCTTTTTCACTTTTGTCCGCGGCGTGATGCAAACCCTTACATAAGCATCCTACATCAAAAACGCTCACTTCTTTCCCCCAGCCGACTCCCCAATTTCTCAATCTCAGTTCTTCACCGCTATAACTGGTATCCTTCGTACGGATACTCAACTAGTTTATATTTCAATTACGTTATACCTGGACTATACATTTACCAGAGACAGCCAAAGGTCAGTACATGTTCCGCGTTTGCGTTTTGAAATTCTAACTTTTTCTTTTTTGTAGATGGCACAAAGAACACAATACGCCAACGCCATCCTCCCTACCTATAGACCGTCGGACGCTCCTGAGGTCATCAAGGCTCGATTGGCAAGCGGTGAGCATCTCAACTCTGAAGTTGCTGACTGGTTCAGGGAGCGTGCCAGGATTGAAGGGATCTATGCAGCTGAACTAGACAAACTTACGCGAAAGGCTATCCCTGAACTTCACCGGTCTGGTCTCTTTGAGGCCACTTGGAAAACCATCATTCGGTCTACTCATGAGACTGCGGATGCTTCAAACGCTTTTGCTCACAAAATTCAACACGACGTTGAGAACCCGCTGCGCCGCTTTTGTGCCAAGTCCCCACAATGGGCTGACATGAGAGTGTTGTATGAAGAGTTTGAAACTCTGGGTCAGCTTTACAAAAACAGTGAGAGCCAGCACAAGAAGAGGCATGGTGACTCTCCGGAAGAGGTGCGCCAGCAGTGGGAGAACCAGGCGCCATTTATTTTGGAACAGGTTGAGATGATGGATGAGAGCCGGCTTGGGCATCTGAAAAACATGCTTACTACGTTTGGAACTCTTGAAGCGGACCGCTCGGAAAAGACTCTTAAAATCTCTGAGAATGTGCTGAACAACATACTATCTTATGAGCCCACTGACGATGTTGCTGCTTTTGCAGCTTTGATTGGTAAGGGCGATGCCCTACATCAATCGGCGCATTCTATTCGCAGCAGCCGACAGGAGCGCCCCGAATCTCTCGGCCAGACGCTAACGAACCAGTCTGATGGGCTATACGAAAGCCCTAGCGCTGTACGGGAAGACACGTCGTCTTCATCTAAGCTACGGTCCAAAGTAGGATCCATGTTTAGATCGTCAAAGAAAAAGAACAAGATTGTCCCTATGCCTCCAATTGCTTCTGCTTCTGCTTCTGCTCCTCCCTCTAATCCTCCTACTTCATCGCCTGCTGCCCGCTATAGAAATGGCACTTCAACACCTTCTCGTGGGCCTATCAATGATCCTGAGTCGCACGCATCAATAGTATCCCCTATTTCTGCTGGCCAGCGAAAGCCGCCACCTCCCCCTGCTCGCAAAGCTAATGGTGGCCCGCAGCCAGGCCATTCTTTTGACGGCCCGAATTCCCCGGTGACGTTGTCTGCGCCTCCCAGAAACGTTCCTCTTTTAATTGATGATTCTCAAGAAAAAGTGACAGAAGCTCCTCGTGCTGTACCAGAGGAAGAAGAGGAAAAGTCACAGAGACCATTCAAGATCGACATAAAGCAAGACGCAGTTAACGAAAAAAGAGATGACGACGATGTGGCCCTGTCTGTCATTGCTTCTACGCTGCGCCAGCGTAGTACAATTTCTGGTAGGGGTCAACGTGGACGAAGAGATATCCAGTCAACGCTTTTTACAAACATTCCTCCTAGCACTTTTGAGCCGCAGTCGCCTACTGGAGTTATTGGCAACATCCCCGAAGAGGCACCGGTTCTTCCTCCTATTCAGACACAGTCACCTCCTATAGCGAGCAACGTTCCAGAGCCTCACGAGACCATCTCAAGTCCTGCAGGAGACTCGCAGTCTATTTTCTCCCAACAGTCGGCTGCGGCGCCTGTTTCCCATGTGGCAGGAGCCAGTCTTACACATCCTCCATTGCCGGCGGAACCCGGTCTCAATGCTTCAGTAGTTGAGGTCGTAAGTGCTGTTATTACCGATGGGTCTGTGACACGCGCCCAGCTTGTGGGTGAAGTAGCATTCAGCTACAATGGACCTGCGGCAGGAGTTGATGTGAGAGTTGGCAACTTGGGCATTTACGAGTCGCTCACACCTAACGGCGCGATTTTGAGACCCATCAACGACACTGTGTATAATTTGAACACACGAGGTCTAACTGGAGGCAATGCTGTAGCGGGATTCAGCTTTGTGTCAAAGTCAGCAGCCTCGTTCGTGCCAGTTGACTTTTCTCCTATTTGGCGGATTGAGAACAACCAGAGCAGCTTGATGCTAGCATACAAGGTTGCCAACTCATATTTGCGAGAGAGCCCTGTGGTATTGCACGGCTTGACTATCAGCGTGCCTGTTGAAGGAGGCGTAGCGACGTCTGCGGTGTCCAAGCCCCATGCCATGTTTAACAAAGTTAAGCAGCGCATTGTTTGGAAGTTCAATGAGCCCGTTGTTGTGAAAGCAGGTTTTGAAGACAGACTTTTGTGCCGGTTTGCGACGGAGGGTCCTGCGCGCGAGTCAGCCAAGGGCATTGAAATCAAGTTCCGCTTGGTGACAAGCGGTAGCAAGGGTTTGCCAGCTGATCTTAGCGGGGACGAATCTGCTGGCCATCAAGTGGTGTTGGACTACAGCGAGGACGGCAATGGTGGCGGTAATTTCAAGCCTGTGAATACAGTAGTATCGCTCATTACTGACAAATTTTCTGTTCACAGCGAGCAGCATGTGCAAAATAATATGTGATGGATGCTGAGTCTATGAGTCTAAAATGTAATATTTCTCTCTTTTTCCTTTTCTTTACTTCCTGATTTGTTTTCACTATGTTTCTAATTTGTTTCTTTTCTCTCTATCTATATCTATCTATCTCTCTTGTTTTTTTTTTTTTATTGCAATTGCTCAAAAGAAAAAAAAACTTGTGTTATCAGAATTTGAACTTATATATCACATTGTAACATGTATTACTCTAGTTTTTGTTAATAAAGCCAACGACATTTCCACTTGCAATCAAGCTCTAGTGCCATATGTATAGAGAGTATATTGAAATATGAAGTGATACATGGTACTGTTATACTTCATAGGAGTATAGGAGGAGTAAAAATAATTTGGAAATGAGAAAAAAAAAGTTGTGAAGTAGGCATGTTCCACAACGAAGAGTTTGAAGCCAACAACCTTCACCTCAGAAAACATAACAGAACAAGCCCTTTTTTGGCCCTATTTGATTCCTCATTTGAAAATGACGGATTGGAATGGCACCTGATTCAAAAGTGCTCAAATTGTGTGTCATGTCATGAGCTTTTAATTTTTTTTTTAATTTTTGGGGGGCTGTTGCAAGTTCAATCGTGTAGACTGGTCCTCTGTGGGAAGCTAGTTGGCCACGGGAGTTGTTATTAATGTTATTCGCTGCCGTAGTTACTGAAGCTCAATGTCTCGTGCTAAGATAGATATACACGTTGTATAAACTATTACTGATCTCAATCGATATTCCTTGGTGTCAAATGGTTTCAGTTTATTCCGAAGTCTCCACACAAGCAACCTTATTTCAGCAGCTACAACTCGAGTCTATTAAGTATATTATACCAGTTCCTGTTGTCCAGGTAGATTAGACTAAACTTGACTTATTAGAGCCTGGTAGCTATTGGCGGTAGTTATTGGCACGAACGCCTATATGTAGCACGGAAGAGTGTAAAAAATCAACCACAACAAGCCTAAGCTAACACCGTACGATTGCGAAGCGAACCCGAGCCCTCATATTAGAGTGTTCACAATTAACGATTGTGGATATTATATGTCCTATATATTCTTAGCCAAAAAAAGAAGTTCAAGCTATAGCTCGCTCCGAATTCTTTGCATTCGTGAACGTTTGCTCCATAGTATCCATAGCTTACTACATGTATTAAATTTTTTAGCAGGCCAGATTATATCATTGCGCTTGATTAGATCCATGTTTCGCTGGCTGCAAGGATTTATACAGCCAATAAAAAAGTCGGCTGCACGCATGTACCCGTCGTATATTATGGGTGAACACAAGTAGACTAGATAGATATATATTTTTTGAGCTTTACAAAGTCACATTCATAACAACATGTCTAGCATGGTGTATAGTCTAGCAGTACACGTTGTTGTCTGTGCTTCTCCTTCCCTTTGCTCGCGCCCGGTCCTTTGCTAATACGCGTCAGATTTGAAGACATCTTTCAGACGCAAAGGATGAATGCCGTCGCCATCTTCAGAGCTGCCTTTCATTAAGGCTGTAGATTAATAGCAAGTCTAAAAGCAAGTGTAAACGAACTAGAAACGAAGTAAAGGCCAACAGTTTCGCGAGGCTCAGGTCATATTGAATGCAATACTTATAAGGGAATATATATGAAATAAAGCAAAAAAAGCAAGACAACAAGCTATAAGTAAAAAAATAAAAAAAAGAAGGGAAAAAAAGTCATCAATTCATGTCACACAGGAGTCCTCATTCACCACAAGGCTATGTTTGCCATAGACCTCCTTCTCCTTACTCGGAATGCTTGTTTGAGTATACAACGTTGCCAACAGTCTGCACGTTTCCAACCTGGAACTCCTGGCTCACTTTCTTCGCCACGCTCTGAGGTGGTCTATAGCTCTGAGCAGACGAGTACTCGCCGTCGAACGATGCCATTGACCCCGCCATGGCCACCACTCCGCTCGAGTAAACTTCAGGATGAAACAGCTGCTTTGGTGCTGTCTTTACATCAGAAGGAACGGGTGCAGCGGAGTACGCCAAAGGATTTCTCGCGGTGTGAAAAGACATTGTTTTAGTGAGGGGCATAAACGAGGACGAGGACGAAAGACGAGAATTCTGAATGACTCCCTTGCCGTTGACAACTACGCGCATTCGCAGAGAGTTTCTGTATAAAGAGGAAGCGGAAGCGGCAGTAGTGCTGGCGCTGGCACTGGCGACGGATGAGTGGGCCTTCTTAAGGGCAGCTCGAGACGAAGATGAGGCAACGATCTGAGGAGCAAAAGACATTGCGCGGGAAAAGAAGTTGGCAATAGATGTGGATTGCATTTTGTTCAAGTGGGTTTGTGTGTTTGTTCAAATGTGTTTTTTTCGGGGAGATGGATTGATTTAAAAGGCCGGCAGGGATCTTTTATATAGATAGGACAGAGAGAATTGGAAGAGAGAAGATGCGTGAAAGAAATAGATGGAATGATAACGAACTAAAAAAAAAAGAGATAGAAGGAGAAAAGCTACCTGATATTTATATTTCCCTTTCCAAGTTGCTAAAAAGTTTCATGGTTATTCACGAAAACGTTACGGACGGGGCCGAAATCCGGGGTCACAAGTTTCTTTTTCCTTTTCGTCTGATTTTTTTATTTTTTTATTTTTTTTGGTTTTGGCAACGCAAAAGCTTAATTAAACTATAGCCCAAGGCTTATACGAAAGGCCGAGAAGTAGAACTCAAACATAGCTACGTAGAACCACGTAGAACAAATGTAGAGCAATGTAGAACAAAACAAAGCAAAATAGGCCCTCCGAAAGATCTTCCATTTCCGCATAAGTTTCGGAGCCACCAGATTCCAAAAAAAAACCACGATTTCTTTTTCTCTCTCTCTCTTTCTCTCTCGATAACTAGGCGCAATTCTCATTTGGGCTACAGTTTAGTAGTATAGGGGTATAGGGCATCCTTAGCCCCGGGAGGGAGGCCCTGGCATGTCACGCATGTTGAAGAGACGGCGACTGCGCAATTGCAAAATCTGTTGCTACTACTGTGAAAATAGGAAAATGGAAAAATGAAATGGAAACTGTATTGTCTCAAACTCATCATAGATTCACGTACGGAGGAAGACTCTGGCCCTTCCACAGTCTACAGTTACTCTACAATAGCGAACTGGTGTTGGCGGTTGTGTAAAGATATTGGACTTGATCGGCCAATCAAGTCGCTAGACAGGTCCGTTAGTCCACGGGCTTTTTCAACGTAATCTAAAGACTCAACACACACACATACTATACACAACCTTAAAGGTCCAATGACAAGAGCTTCGAATTTGTCGGGCTCAGTTTAGAAGTGCGTCTTTCGGCCTCGGAAGTTTATTAGTCAGGAATCGTATGTTACATAAGAACAAGGCTCTTAGTAATAATCTCCTCTCAACCGAGAGCAGCACGAGAATGGCACGATAATCATCATTCACAAACATCATAATCATCATCCTAGCCAGCCCATACTATATACCGAGGTATGGCTGTAAACATAAAATAAATAAACGTCTACCTAGAGTCTATGTTTACTGTATAAAGTTGTGAGGTCAGGGAGACATGGGGTCGTGGCCTTTACGCCGAGTAAAGTCCAGAACATACGCAACCCATAAAATACCGAGGTAGACCTTGCTATAATCTTATCTTATCAGATCTGATTAGATGAAACTAAAAATCAAATCAAGCAACCAATTTAGATCTGATAAAACTCAACTGTTACAACGTCTCTATTATTATTCGCTGCCACAGCTGACATCGAGATCAAGCTCAACCCTGAGGACATAGGACTCTAATGAAACAGTTTTTTTGGTTACTTTTTCTTGCAAACTTCTAAATGACAAAATAAACAATCGACAATAAACAATGAGTGCTGCACAGACTTTGTACTTTGAAATTAGGCAAGCACATTCGGTCAATGAACCACCTGAACCCTAGCAGCTCATACTGTAGAAGCTCAAGTATTACACTATAACTACCAGTTGTTTGCACTGACGGCAGCCGCGTTGCTGACACGCTCTTCTTCGTATTCGACCTCGATTCGGCCGCCGCGCTTGGGCTTCTTGCTGTTCTTCGTGGCCTTCTTCTTGGTAGGTGCCTTTTTGCGCTTGCCGTCACCAGCTTCGTCGCCGCTGTCGTCACTGCTGTCGTCGCTATCGCTGCTGCTGTCGCTCTCACTGCTGCTGCTGTCGCTGGCGGTCTCCTTGTCAGATCCACCTAGCCACTTTTCGAGGTCTTCCAAGTCAACGAGATCTTCTTCATCGTCATCGCCCTCCACGTACTCTACCTCTCCTCCGTCTGACAACTCCTCTTCGTCTTCATCCAATTCCTCCTCGTCTTCTTCTTCGCCCTCCTCCTCGGCCTCTTCCTCGACGCCGTTCAACACCTTTTTCCAGATCTTCTCGTCCACATTTAACGGTTGCTCTCCGTATGCACCACTCTTTAGTCGATTCAAGAGTTCTTTCTCGATCGCCCGCTCCACCTTAGCAGCGGCCAACGCTTTACGCTCCCGTGTCTGCTCTCGTCTCTTCACTTTGCTCTTGACACCTACGTAATGCCTTTCGTTCTCCTTGAGAGCCAGACGACGCTCTGTGATGGCTACTTGCGTCAACCTCGTCAGTCTCTGCTTGCACTTGTGAATCAAAAAACTAGGCCAGTAAATCAGACGCTCGTCAATCTGCTCCAATGCCCGTGAGTACTGCTTCGACAGCCGGATGCGTTCCCACAACTTTGCTGGCGTGTGTGCACGTTCGGCGGTCTTCATGTACAGATATAGCCGCCCGTTGACATTTCGAACTGTGGCATACTTGGCATTGGCCAATGGGCATGATTGTCGACTACAGAGACCAGACACCTAAGGGTTGTTAGATGGTTTTCACCATGTAGACCGCGCGCAAAACTCACGTTGTATTCATTTCGACAAAAGTTCTGCTCTTTTGTAGTCTTGAGCTTGAACGCACAAAACTGGTGATTAATAACCTGCCAGATGATCTCGTCGGACATGTTAATGAGGTTGATATAGTAGACGGTGAGGATGTATATGGAGAGGAAGAGATCTTTAAATTTTGAGATGAAATTTCAAGGAAATCGCTTTTATTCCTCCCAACGTTGAAAATTTTTTTGTCTCCCAGTTACCCTGTTCTGCTGCCTCTTGTATGGCTTTGAGATTGATTCCAACCACCATCAACTTCAATCTCGCCATTCTATAAGCATCACACACACAAACGAAACATGACCACCAGCAGCCCCAGTCAAAGTCCTGGCCGGCAGCCCAATGACAGTAAAACTGTTTCTCCAGAATCGTATGTACTAAGTGCTGCAACCTATGCATTCGCAAATCACTAACTTCACCTAGACAGCCTGAGCCCATGGATATTCAGGAAAGTATAGACGAGCAACCTTCTAAACACCCTGCTAATGAGGAGCATGTCACGCCATCAAAATCACAAAAACAAATACAATCAGTTAAGCCGCAATCCCCATTGCCTTCGTCGCGACGCCCTCCAGCCGAATCCCGCAACAAACGCATGTTTGGCCATCTTATGAAGTCTCTCGGTTCATTTCAACAAGAGTCCCTGTCTGTCCAGCGCACGGAGCGCGAAACCAAGCGTCGCGAGATCGAAGCTCGTATTGAAGAACGGCAACGCGCTATTGATGAAGAGGCGCACAGAAAGTTTCAGTCCCGGGGAAATAGCGATCGAGGCAGAGCAAGAGGCGGAAATACCACAGGGGACGTTAGCAGGCATAGACTTGGTTCCGGTAGCAACAACTATAGTAGTAGTAACCGGGTGCCCTCAAGAGAGTTGGATTGGCGTAGGAGAAGAAGTCTGTCACCACCGCCGCCGCGAAATAGTTCGCCGGGCGGATCTGCAGCAGGCTACAGAGACCGAGGTGGGCGCGGGAGAGTCGATAGTGGTCCAGGAGACTTGGCTCAGACGGCAGTAGTTGAGATATCTACGCGAGACCGAAATGCACCAGCAAGCCCGGAGCTGCTGAAAAAGTTTGAGATTTTCAAGCAGCAGGCATCGTTTCTTAGGACGAAATCGTTTCCCCCAATTTTGTATCTGCCCAGCGTCTTGTCGGAAAGGGAAAAGAATACCATTGATGACCAGCTTCTTGATGCAGAACGGCTACTAGAGAATTGCTCGAAAGAGCTGAGCGTGTAGTATATATATATATATATATATATAGTAGTCTATCTACTTTAATCAGTAATACTCAATGCAAACATGCTAAAAAATTTATATAATTCAATGCTCTAATGGAACAAGTATATATAAATATATAATAAATAAATCTAAAATGTCGTGAAAGCGTAGAAGTTTCATTTCGTTTCCAGTCGCTAAAAGAGATGAATGTTCCCCCAAATAAAATAAAAAAAGACCAGTGCCTTACTCGTCCAGGTACTGGTAGCAGCTCTTCATTTCATCTTCTGTTAAAGCGTGTATGTACAAACACTTTGCGAGCAAATCATAATCAGGCACAATTTGGTAATTGTGCGACCACTCTATACATTGCATTAGCGATTTTACCACCGCGGCACTTGTGCGAAATCGATCAAAGTTTACCATTGGCAGCGAAAGCAATGACCGGTTGGGCAGTTCGGCATCGGCATTGGCATGAAACTTGGCAAGAGGGGTGGTGGTAGCTGCTGGGGCGAAAGTAGGGCGTTCCGCATTATATGTCAAATCACTGAGGTACACGCCCAAAAACGGAATGCACCCAATACTCGTGTCCATCGAATCCAGCTCGGCGCGTAGCCGGACAAAATTTCGAAGCGGCATGACGATTTGTTCCAGCTGGTCCATCGTGGCTATATCTACGGCAGCCACATTAGCCCACGTTCGTTTCAGGCACTTGAGCGCCCCGGACGATAATGCTAGCACAACTTGCATCATGGTCGAGTAATTCTGCAACTTGTGCGCTTGGGCCGCTACATGAATGAATCGTGACACAGCTTGTACGCGCTCATTCAGGCTCCTCGTGAGCAAAATCTCGGACTTAATCCAGTTTACCATAAGGTTGAACCGCGTTATGACTACTTGCACGCCGCCCACGTTTTTTTCATGTTCTGCCAAAAACCCCAGCCAGCTTTGAACCGAAGGCGCGGTTTGTTTCCACTGGTGCTCTATCAGCTCTTTCCAGTCAATCTCTGCTAATGCGTCGCGCTCTATCAACGTCAGTTGCGCTGCAAGCGCCTCGCTACTGAAATTTAGCATAAACGGCGTGTGATTTCCGTGCGAGACCGATGCTGCAATTGGCAACAGCTGAAGAGGCTTGAATGCTTTCACTGGTTCTGCTGTTTCTGAGAATATCTCGTGGCGGATTGCCAAACCGATATTTGGTCCAAACTCTTGTTGTTTATGAAAGCGTCGCCGCGTGGGTGTCTCGAACGCGTCTGAATATAGTTGTGAGTCGTGCCGGGACTGTACTACAGGCACCTGGATACTGTACTGGCTACGTGCAGGAGACGCATCTTTTGTCGGTGCGGCCGCAATCGCTGTCTGGGCTACAATGTCTTCGGTCTCCTTTTGTGTGTAAATGTAGGCCGGATACGTACCCTCAAGTTTTGAGAGAGCATTGGCAACTGCCTTTCCGTTCGATGGTTGCGTTTCAGCAGACGCCATTGATGTCCTAGTTGGAGAATCTATATGTTGCAGGACCGGACTAAAGTCAGTGGACTCTGATTCAGACGAGTCAAACGATGGAGTGGAAGACCCATTTTCTGGTAGAATCACTACCGGGAGCTCTTCTGAATCAGAGTCCCAGTTCCAACTTGCGGCATCTGCCTGTCGACTCTGCTGCTGAATTTTACTGCGTACATCAAGCGTATCTATGAAGGACACACGACTGTGCGGTGAGTCTTGCACAGTTTCGGTGTTTTGTAGATTAGCAGACTGCAAGTTTCGTAACTTGAAGATGTTGTCGAGATCTTCAATGGCACGGGCACTGAGTATATCGATGCGGACCTTGCCATGCTCGGTGCGTTGGAGACCTTTAGTAGTTTTGCGGTCCGCAACATTCATAAATTTGGATATGAATCTGGAAAGCCCCATATTTCTGGAAAGCCAAAACTCTCTGCGCCAGGCACGTATAGAATGGTTTCCAGCAGATTTCTGCAATTTCGCTCTTTTAATTGGAGAGGGGGATAATATCGAAACCTCGACGTCTGTGGAAAGAGAGATTCCGCCTTTTATAAGGCTACCCATGATGGATGTCAAGTTGTCCTCTGGTTTGTCTGTGAACTCAAAAATGCTTAGAATGGGTTTCATAGGTACTTTATACATTGATAGCAGGGTTGTTCGTCGAGCCGATAACTGAGGGTCTATAAAATTGGCACCAAGGGCACCACCAGGTTGCAGAGCCAGGGTGTTTGATGCGTCAAGATCCCAGTAGAGCGAACATGACCTGAGCCAGCACTTCTTCAGCTGATTGAGAATATGCATAGAGACAGGGTTTCGCTGAGCAAGATCCCACGAAAGCAAGGCGTTCATAAATGTTGCGAAGCTCGTGCGCAGGCTATAAGACGGTACAAAATCGTCTGGGAAAAAGTTAAGTACCCAGTGTCGCAGCATGACAAAAGTGCGGACCGAGACATCATGGCCAGTTTCGTTGTGGCGATCTGTCAGTATGGACTGAAGGTTAAGAGCCCATGCCAGGCGGGCCATAAGAAGTTCAAGCAGGGCTGCTGCAGGCATGAATTGGCGAAACGTGAGAAAAAAGTCTGACTGAAGGTGGTAATCTAAAGTGTCCTGAGCAGTCAGATAGATGACAATCATCTCTGGGGAGGCCACAGACAGAGTGCGGGTTTTAGGAGCAAATTTAATGAGATCCGGGTTGGATCTGTGCTCTGTTGTAGCCAGCTCGTTGAATGCATCTTCAGAGTAGTATTTTAGTGTGAAAGGCCAGGCCCGCGAATGAGCATATTGAGAAGGGCCCGATGGCGGCAGGTGAGCGAGGGCAGAGCGATGAGTCCTCGGGGATGGCGAGGTGTCCCGTTGCATTTGTTGGCCAAAGATGATGTAGGAGAAATAGATTCAAGGCTGCATTTAAGCGAGACGGTGTTTTTTCAAAAGTCTACAGACTCTACACAAACTTTGGACACGGAA
This sequence comes from Geotrichum aggregatum, assembly GCA_030564925.1. Classification (NCBI taxonomy): domain Eukaryota; kingdom Fungi; phylum Ascomycota; class Dipodascomycetes; order Dipodascales; family Dipodascaceae; genus Geotrichum; species Geotrichum aggregatum. The sequence continues at coordinate 207,813 of JAJMAH010000020.1, forward strand.
GCTGCAGTGAGACACTGCTAGTGGATGCCTCTGGAAGGGGTATAAAGTGAAGCCGAAATTAGAGTGTTGTTGCTATTGTTGACGTTGTTAAACACAGAGGAGTCCAGAAACGCTCGGGTCACCAGCATGGGCTTGGAAGGACAAGGTTAGTCAGGCCGGTCCTGGTAAATTACTTTGGACGTTCCTGTTCTAAGCTTCTTGGTCTTGTTGTTGCTAACGAACATCGGTCCATCGTAGTTATAGATCCTTGAACCTTGAAAGAATGGAGAAACATTCCTAAGTGAGCACAAAGTGACTTTTGGCGACTTTTGGCGATTTTCTGGTGACAAGCGAAATAATAATCGCGATTTCGGTTTACGCGCCGCAGCTTGTAGCACCTATTTAGGCAGTCTACTCAGCGCTAGGGTTGTAATAGCCCCTGCTTAGCAATGATTATAGCTGCTTGCTAAGTGCTGGTAATATATGACTACGCAGAATTATTGAATCTTACCACGAAACCTTCAACTTCCATCGTTAGATCACAACAGCGTTGAACAGCCCATTAGTTCAAGCCATTGAGACCACAAACCAACATGTCCACAGCTTCAGGAATCACCGGTATGCACTCAATTGATTGCATCAGCTCTTACGCTAACATTCACAGTCTCTAAGGAACTGGAGGCAGAGTTTACCTCATTCACTTCCAACAACCACAAAGTTCTTATTGCCTACATTGACAATGGTAAGATATATTGCGAGGAAGCAACTACGGTCGCTAATACTACGCAGAAACAATTTCCCACCAGGAAACTATTCCAGGCGTTGGCGACCACGAACAAGACTTGCAATTGCTAGCCCAGAAACTGTCGCCCACGGAGCCTAGGTACATTTTATATCAACATGAAGACAATCACTACACCTTCATCATGTATGTACCAGACAATGCCAAGGTGCGATCTAAAATGCTCTACGCAGCGTCCTCCAACGCTTTACAACGCCAATTAGGCGGCGCAGGATTCTTTTCAGGAAATGTGTTTTGGACTGAGCTGGGAGAGGTCAGTGCCAAAGGCTGGAAAGCGCACCAGGATCACGAAAAGTTGAGTGCACCCTTGACAGTGGAGGAACTGTCTCTAAGAGATGTACGAGAGAAGGAAGCCGACCAAATGCTTGGCACCAGTGCATTTAGAAGTCATGTTCATAATGTGGGTGGCGCAGGTCAGCTACAGGTCAACGTTTCGGACGACGCAAAATTAGCACTAACGTCTCTCGTAGACTCAGCAGGAGTCGTGGGTCTATCCTTGGTATTGCCAGATGAGACACTTGACCTTTTGCAATCACACTCTGGCGCAGTTACTGTGGACCAGCTCGTCAGCAGTTACATTGACGCTAGCAATCCGCAATTTACGGTGTATAAGCCTACGAGCGGACCAGCGACGTTCATTTACACTTGCCCTAGTGGATCAAAAGTCAAAGAGCGCATGGTTTATGCTGTCAACCGCAAGGCGGCCGCTACAGTCGCGAGAGACTTGGGCATTGAAATTGGCAAGGAGATTGAGGGTGCCAGCGGCGAGGACGTTGTAGACGAACTTCGCGAGATAGCTGACGGAGCCAGCGGAAATGCAGCTGCGGGTCAAGAGAAGCTCGTGGGAAAGCCCAGATTCAACCGGCCAAAAGCTCCTGGTAGACGGTAGCTAGTCTACGGGCCAAGCGATGCCAATGTCGCTCAACCTACGGTAAATGACTATTTGTTTCTATTTGTTTATCCGAGACGGTATTAATTCCAACCATTATATGGCCATGATATAGTTATGTGGATTTGTGGGTGTGTGGATCCGTGACCTTCTGTAGAAACCGCTGGGGGTCGTCAATTTGTTTACCCGGAGCGCGGATGGATGTGCCGAAGAGGGTAGTTATGACGAATAAGACGAATAACGCATAGGGCAAATTAGGGGATGGTGGTTTCAAAGACACACAGATGACAGGTTTGGACGAAGGACGCCACCAATCAAAGTGTCGATGTTTGGAGAGACTCAAGACTTGACGAACCTCTCTGACTCTTATAGCTTATTCCTGGCAAAAATCCCTTTACCAAACTCTTCAATAAGTCAAGAGTAAGATCTAGATCTGAAAACTGATGACATGTTTTCCAGCAAGTTTGAAAGAACAAGTCCAAAGATGCTTTTGTAATTCTCATGTTCTAGAAGCTATAGCTCAACCGACCCTCGGTTTAAAGGAGGGCCGTCGCCAGAAATGAAAAAAAAAAAAAAAACTATCAAATGTCTAAAATAAAGATACAAACTATAGAGAAAAGCCAATCCCCAGGAAATACAGCCAATCATCGAGTGCCGAGAAAGCATCGGAAGAATTCTTCAGGAATGTTCCCCAGATACGGCATGTTCTATAAGGATATTGCTATACAGGCCGGCTGGTGAGTTTGTAAGTGTAGTGAAGCTGTGGTAAGCTACCGGTAACTTACCGGTGACTACGGTAGGTTTTGCAGCCAGTGGCATGCTGGCTGGCCCCGTGGGCCCTACGATAGTCTGCTATAAAGTTATGAAATATCGCTAGTGGACCGACACACCCGATAGGCGCAATTGGTGTCCTTTGCGCCGGGAAATGGCACGGATTGCAATGAATTCAATATCAAATTACTATACACAATGTTTATAAAGCACAACTACAACTAAACCGATCGTGTTGAATATATAAACCTCTCAATTCCTCACGATTCTTCTTTCACCTTTCTTCTTGATTTGTTTTCACTCCTTCTGGCCTCTTTTGGATTTCGCTATTTGTGTTATTTTTGTGCTGTTCTGTGCTGCCCATTTTGTGCTACCTCCAGATCCAAGCCTTCTCGTATTTTGTGTCTAAAGCTATTGTATCACAAACTCCAAACCATAAATCCCTAGGCCCTTTCTACCTCTACGCGAAAACCACCATCTAAGCGTTGTAACCTCACACCAAACGAAAAAAAAAAAAAATGGCTCCCGCTGAAAAGAAAAAGTCAAAGAATGCCGCCATCGACCTCATCGCAGGTGGCACCGCCGGTCTTTTTGAAGCCCTATGCTGTCACCCCCTCGACACCATCAAAGTCCGCATGCAGCTCACTAAAAAGGTAATCGGCCCCGATGGCAAGCCTCTCAAGCAGCTCGGCTTCCTGAAAACTGGTATCCAAATCGCCAAACGTGAAACTCCCTTGGGACTGTATAAAGGACTCGGTGCAGTTGTTACGGGTATTATCCCCAAAATGTCGATCCGATTCTCGTCGTATGAGTTTTACAAGAAACAGCTCACGCCAGAAACAGGAAAGATTTCTGTAGGCAACACGTTTATTGCAGGCGTGGGTGCAGGACTTACTGAAGCTGTTATTGTCGTCAACCCTACCGAAGTAGTTAAGATTCGTTTGCAAGCGCAGAACCATTCGCTTGTGGACCCTCTCAGCGCACCCAAGTACCGTAATGCCGCTCATTGTGTGTGGACTGTTGTCCGTGAAGAGGGATTCACTGCCCTTTACCGTGGTGTTGCCCTTACTGCCGCACGACAAGCATCGAACCAGGGTGTAAATTTCACGGTCTATAGCGAGCTTCGTCAGAAACTTCAAGAGCTGCAACCTCAATACGAGCAGCTTCCTTCTTACCAAACATCTTTGATTGGCCTAATTTCCGGTGCTTTGGGTCCTCTTTCAAACGCGCCATTGGACACTATCAAGACGCGAATGCAGCGTGAGGGTGGTGCGTCCACAGAAAGCGGTGCTTCGCGGTTTATGAGAATTACACGTCAACTGATTGCTCAAGAGGGTGTTCATGCTCTCTACAAGGGAATTACGCCACGTATTATGAGAGTTGCACCAGGTCAGGCTGTGACTTTTACAGTTTATGAGTACATCCGTACGGTGTTGGAGAAGGTGCCTGGATTGGGAGACATTGCGTCTACTTTTGAGGAGTAGAGTATGTGTTTCTCTGGATAGAGACTGAATGAAGGAAGAAGAAAAAAACACAAAAAAAAAAGAAGAAAAAAAATCAAGAGACAGGAAGAAGGACAGAGCTTGGGCCTTGGACTAGATTTAGAAACATTGTTTATGAAAATTGATGCAAATTGCAAATAGAAATATTGAATTCAATGGAGATTTACTATTTGCGATTACTTACTGCTGCTGATGCTGCTGCTGCTGCTGCTGCTGTTGGATCTTGATGTAGAATATCTAGGAGAGGAATAGAAATGCATATGGAAACAGAAGCTGGCATTATATTATTTCAAGTAGTGAGTACTATAAATATTTGCAATCTTGCAAGAGCTAGAGCTAGAGCTAGATTTAAAGCTACCGCTTCGATGTACGTCGGCTACTGGTACATTATAACTACCAGAGAACATTGAATCAAAGTTACTATCTTATCAATCTGAGTAATCTGATCAATCTGATTGAAGCTAGGCCTAGGACTAGGACATCCCGTGTGTGAAAAGATAAAATGCTCTATATATTTATAGATTATAGGGAACGTTGTAGAATCACAATAATCATGATTAACAATCGCAAGAATAGGGATGAAAAGCAAAGCGTTACTTCGAAAGCTTACTATGGTTCAAGGTCACTCTGCCTTTAGACCATACAGTATACAGCCTACTGCCTACTGCCTTCAGTTTATACTCTATAGCCCACCGGCATCGGTAAGTAAACGTCGCGGCGAATCGGGAAATACATAAATAACCCCAACCCAAATCCTCTTTAAAATTATCAGAATTATCGGTCGGTTCCGATTCAGGTTCCGATTCAGGTTCCGATTCAGGTTCCGAAGTCAATGTCGGCACCGGCATAGTTGCTATTTAGGGTGTACCTGGGATACTCGGATACGGTATGGTATACTGTACTAGACTTGTCAAAATCTCAAGTAAGTAAAGCTGTGCTCACTTGTTCGGTTCCTCAATTGCTCAATTGGGGAGCTACATGTCCTCGATTTGTCGTCTTCTAAATACTGGTTCTGTGCTCATAGAACAATCGCAATATGACTGGTAATTATTGTTCATCAGATAGAGAATGATTTTAGTATGGGCCCAGAATGAAATCTAACTGCACATTTTCTGCAAGAAATTCACGTATACAAATTGAAAGACCATGATTAAACTTGTTTACCACCGGCCACCTTGGTTGCCACCATGGTTACCTCCGAATCCACCCTGGTTGTTGTCATAGCCGCCAGGTCCGCCAGGTCCGCCATGGTTGCCTCCAAATCCTCCAGGACCACCGGGACCACCGGGGCCACCAGGGCCTCCAGGTCCGCCAAATCCACCTTGGTTGTTGTCATAACCACCGGGTCCACCATGGTGTCCCTCGTTGCCACCAAATCTACCCTGGTTATCGTCTTCAAAGCCACGGCCAGAGTTTCCACCACCGTATCCGCCTTGGCCCTGCCATTGCTGCTGCTGCTGGTCTAGCTTGTGCTGTTTGCTCTTTTCAGAGAACTTGTCGCCAATTATGTTACCAGCGAAAGCGCCGGCAATAGCGCCACCAATGGTGTTGAGTTTAGAGTGGCCGCCCTGGCCCGTCAACTTGTTGCCAGCAAAGCCACCAACGACTGCGCCGGCAAGGCCAGACTTAAAGCCGCGCTCGCCTTCTTGGCCCTCAAAGCCTTGGTCTTGTTGCTGGCCATTGTTGTAGTTGTTGTTGTTGTTGTTGTTGTTGTAGTCTCTGTTGCTATCGTAGCCTCCTTGATTGCTGTTGTCGTAGCCACCTTGGTTGTAGTTTGGCTGTGCGGAGCCGTAGAAATCTTGGTTGGACATTGTGTGTGTTGATTGAGGAGAGAATTGAAGTTTGGATGTAAAGGAAGAAGGAAGAAAAATAGCGGAAAGCTTGCTTTATATAATTAAGATTGCTGTGTTTGTTAATTAACGGATGAGATGACGTCGAGGTGATCAAATATCGTGATTAGAGCTTATAATATCCAGGTAGGCTATAGCCAAAGCTTAAGCTAGCAATTATCGACATGTATTGCCTCGTGTTAGCGCTTGTAGTGCCTCTGACAGGAATAGCAGCTGTTATTGGGCCAATCAGGCGGGTGGGCTGGATTGACCGCAGTCTTTGACTTCTTGGGCTTGGGATTCTTTGGATTCTGTAGATTTCTTCGAACCCTCTGAATCCTATGAATCACATGTATGGGATGTTGATTAGTGAGTCGCAGGTTCGTTGAAGCGCTCAATAACGCAAGAAAAAGCACACGCAATCTCATTTCTCAGACGCTTCAAGGCGCCTAGTTATTGCATTGTCGAGCATGACTGAAACCCCTAAGCAGCTATTTCAATCAATTGCGATTGTTTTCGAATGTTCTCATATGTTTCCAACTGTTTCCAGCTGCTTTGAGCGGTTCATTGTTATGTTCGTGTCCATTCCGCCAACTCTCACTATACTGCAACCGTAGAACGCCAAACACCGCCTGCCTTATTGTCTGCGAAACGTCACGGGCCCATCCCATGCTGAGCAGCCGTAACTGGTTGACCTGACCTGACCTGACCTGGCCCAGAATTCGAAATGAAAAAAACGTTAAACTGCGCTGCCTCTGTGTCGCCACTATGCCACTATGCTCCAGCTCGCTAATATCGTGTCAATCGCGTGAACCATGTGTGGGGGCGATGCCAAAACAGCTTAAAGTTTGTGCTCAGAAACTCTTCTGCAGGCTGTGCAGCTGCTTTCGTCATCTCTTCGCGTTGCCATGCCACTGCCACTATCACAGCCCACGTGTGGTCACGTGGATGAATAAACAGCTGCGTAAGCTTATGTTTATGCATATGTAAGCCATCGAAACTAGAAGGCAGTTGGAAATCAAAATTGGCGCCAGGCACTTTTGGATACGCGCTGAATCTGTAAAGCCATAAACGAAACAATGAAAAGATCAATGTAGGGCCGCCGGATCCGAGCCGACTCAGATCTCATACAGCGGCCAGAGTTTAGTCTTGAGCTATGAGGATTATGGGGCTATCAAACAAGAACACCGGTATCGGCAAATGGTCATAAAGAGCTTTGAAAAAGACGTAGAATACGTGCAGCAATTACGGACCACACGAGTTGAGCGCCTCTAATGCTAGCACCAGAGGTTTGGCTACGGTATACGAGTAGTTATAGGCTTAAAATTCTAGCCTGTTGAGGAAGAATTGTGCAAGTCAGTTGTAAATGCAATGATATCCGCTTCCAACATGGAGTGACAAACTTCAGATCTCATGGGTCTTGTCGAGAGAAACCAACTTTTGGCATTGCGCACAAACACACGCAAAATAAATCCCATTTAGCTTCAACAATGAGGCTATAAAGAACCGTACGAGTTTTCATTATTGACGACGGGAGACAGCATCAGCAGCGCGTAGGTACAAATTACTTCCCTTTTCACTTTACTGCTTTGTTTTATGGTCAACCTTTGTCTTTACGAACTTACAAGTATACTGCTACCCGCAATCTAAATTTAGACCAAGGTCTATATCGATCTTTAGATGTTGAAAAAGTAGAACAAATATATGAGAACTCCACAGTGATTTGCATTAAGGTGATTGTCATTTCTGAGGAGTAGAGGCTGTACACTTCAACTTTTAAGAAAAAATGATAGCCAAAAACATGGAAGCTCACACCCGGTATCGAACCGGGGACCTTGAGATTTGCAATCTCACGCTCTACCACTGAGCTATATGAGCTCTACATGGAAGCTAAGTTTTGGTGGTAGTATCAGGGACCGAGAATTATACTTTCTTACAATTTTGTAAATAAAAAAATTAGCTTTCAATTTGCCGTTACTTTAGGCTTGAGCATATTATACAGCTTGCCAAATAACAGGTTCTATCGGCGTATACCTAAATACACACTTTCAGCTTTATATCTTGCTAAACTTGATAGCATAAAAGGGCTACAGTGAACTTCTTTTTTTTTTTCCATGGTGGCTACAGCCAGCGGATAGCCCAACTGGTAGAGCCACCATGGAAGTGACATAACCTGGGTTCAAATCCCTGCTGTGCCTAGTTCACAGTGATGGTCAAACCTTATGAGGGAAGTTCGCTTAGGTTTTCCCCTGGCTCCCCAGCCAGGTTTCCCTGAAGCGCTGTGATAAAAAGGCTTAAGTAAAGCCTTTGCCAAAGCAGGGAGGATTCCAACACCATCACCGCACACGAACGCAAAAGCAAAAGCGAAATACTTCGCCCAGAAACCAAG